>CAJNJA010041019.1:0-27768 GCA_905231915.1 Symbiodinium necroappetens | reverse complement strand
AGGGTTTAGGATTTGGGGTTTACGGATAGGAAGTTTGGAAGTTTTTTCACATCAGGGTTGTGTAACAGTGCTCGGGCAGACTTGGTTGGAATTGTGGCAAAGGTTTTAGGTTTTTGTACGGGTTCTAACGGGGTTTACAGTTTTTTTTTGCAATGGTTTTAAGGGTTCTAAACGCGGTCGGACGCTTGTGAAGGTACAGGTCCGACAAGGGATGGATAGGGTAAAAAACTTCTTGTTCCCGGGCATGGAGCTAACGAAAACAGCCCCCGAAGCCCTAAACCCTAANNAAACCCCTGAACCCTAAACCCAGGACACCGTCACACACTCGACGCAAGTGGTGCTCTGCACCGTGGGCATCCTTCTGAAGGTGATGGGCGTCAACCCGAATCTCGAAGGCGTGGTTCCGCCCAGACATGATTACGACCCCAAAAAGCCCCAAACCCGAAACTTTTAACCCCAACCCCAAACTTTGAAATTCAATAGTCCAAAACGAAAGTTAGTTGATGTATATCAGGACCTCGGAGTGTCTTGTAGGGCCTGAGGATGTAGGCTGTTGGTTTGTTTAGGTTTTGCAGACTCCAGTTTGGGACTAGGAGTTTATATGGTTTTGGGGTGTTCAGTCGTTGAGTGTCGAGTTCGGGATTTAGGGTCTATGCAGGTCTTCTGCAGAGTCAAGGCGATGCTTTACAACAGCTTCATGGCTCCAGCTATCAGATTTATCAGTTCGTCAGCTCTTTCAACNNAATCGTGAGGATTGTGCGTACTTAGCTTTGCGCATCTCGCCACGGGATTTGACAGGGCGAGCTCCAATCAAGCCTGTTGAAAAAAAGGGTTTATCCCTAAACCCTAAACCCTAAACCCTAAACCCTAATGGTGGTTGGGGGGTTGTTCTTCAGGACCAATGGGTGGCTTTGGGGGCTGAGGACCGACAGGGGCTGATTTGGGCTGTCCTTTGGTTTATTTTCGGCAAGTGTGGTTATGTTCGCAGTTGCTCGGGGTCTAAAATTTTGCAGTTTTTGGATATCAGTTCTGTACAGACTTTTCCCGGGGCGATGGGGACTTGCGGCCTTGGGGTTTGCGGTTCGAAAGACAGGACTTTGGGTGGAGGAAGGGTCTTGGTTGCCGGTATAGTCCAAACCGGCGAAATGCTAGAGTCTGCAGAGCCGTGAAGCCCTGTGACACAGGTGCAACCCACGTGATTGTCGACGAAGTGCACGAGCGAGACCTACACACGGACTTTTTGCTGACCTTGCTGCGACGGGTTTTGCACCACAGAGCGGATCTGAAGATCATCCTCATGTCGGCGACAGTGGACCCGTCAGCGTTCCAAGGATACTTCAATGGCGACAAAGCTGCGTTACGCCCTGTGAGTATCGCCTATCATCGGGATCATGATCCTCCACCCGGTAGACCCCTTCGTGTATGGAGGCAGCGTTTTCTGCAACAACAGCCCGATGCCACTCTAACCAGGCATCAGGACGGTGAGCATTCCGGGCAAGACCAACTACCCCATCGAAGAGCTTTTCCTGGACCGGTTGTTGACCCGCTTCATGGTTTGTCGGATAGCTTACTCTCGATTGCTGCTTGTGCAGCTTACCCACGTAGTCGTGTTGCTATTCACCGTTTTGCGACGAGAACCCTGCATGTACTTGTGAGCTGCGCATTGCTAGTTATGGAAGTTCGCCGCTTCTTTTGCTGTAGTGCTCTTCTCGCAGTTCTTAGTCCTGCCCATCTTTATGTCAGGGTTCCACCATTTTGCATCGAGACGTCAGCCATTGTCAACCTAACGTTTGCTATGATGTTCCCGACCAGTCTTGTTGTCATTCAACTATTACTATCTTGTGTAGTCAGCAGCAGGAAAGCCTGATTCCAAAAAATCCAAACCCTGACCTCAGTACAAGCTCATAGTTGTATTTGCATAAGTTGACAATGGTAGCAATAGTCATAGTGTAATAACAAAGACACTTATGATAACAGTGTAGTAGTAGCAGCAGCAGCAGGAGTAGTAGTGATAGCTGTGTTCGTCGACAGCAATTGATGGAGTGGCCTGGAGGAAGACTTGTTGCCTCAGCTCTCAACGCAGAGTCGCCAGGCCGCCTGCTAGACCCTCGGGTGCCGCTGCTTTTCTGTTTTGGGATTGGGTTCAGGGTTCCCGGTCCTCCACCAGCCAGTGCGAGTTGAGGCTAAACCTTTACACCCTGAGGCTACAAGTCTTCACACCCTCTAATATGGGGTCGGAAAAATTACCAATACTCTTCCTTAGGTTCATTCCTTCTACAGAAAGGATAAGGTAACTAAGGTAACCTTATAGTACTTATTTAAGGCCCCTAATACTAATCCCATTTATTAGCCGTTGAAAGAGACCCTTTTTAGATCCCTTTGTCAGGGAACCTCTCAAGCCTTGTTCCAATAATGAAGGCCCCTTTTTTAAGGTTTAGGGTTTAGGGCTTGGGTTTAGGGTTTAGGGTGGGTGGTTTTTGGAGGCATGGCGGGATGCTCGGCGGCAGCAGTGGAGCAAGGCCATCGGTCCACAGTCGAAGCAGCCCAAGCTGGAAGAAGCCCCAAGCGCCTAGATGCCAACAAGGACAAGGAGCCAAAGTAACGATAATCATGGAGGAATAGTCATATAATAGTCAGAGCTTCACATTAAAAAGTAGTAATAGGCACCATAGCAATAGCAACGCGGATAATAATTCATCGGTTTCATGACAGACAACAGCAGAATGTCCACAACACCAAGCCCGAAAGAAGTTCCAATCCCCGAAAAAGCCAAAGTACAAGCAATAGCCGGCTGCAATATTGTGTGAATAAATGTGAACCGTCCATGCTGAGGCAGTGATTGTAGAGAGGGTGGTGAGCCAGTGTGTAGACCGTGCTGTCAGGTGCAGCGTAGTCATCGTGATGATGTCTATGACATGAACGGCACTCGTAGAGTCTTGCAGGAGCACGTTTGAATGCCATCTCCCATCATTTCACGCCGAGGTTTTTGTAGACCATGGATGTGAGAGCGTAAACCTCCAGCTGCAAGGCCCAACCTAAACAACAATCCTTAAATCGTCAACTCCATCGCATCGGGAGGTGCGCAACCGTAGAATATCGTCACCCCGACTTTCGAACGACCCACGTGGAGGCATCCGCTTTCGCAATGGGGCCACTGCCTGGTGTCCCCCAAGGGTCGGCGGCAATCAGAGCTGCATTCCCACATCTGCCAGAGGACTGGTAGTATTCCCGAACCTTTGTAGAACCCTGTAAGACGCAGTATCAAAACATAGCATGAGTAGTACTAATCATATTCATAGTCTTGGTAGTACTACTATGGTATTAGTTTGAGGGTCGGTCCCGGCCTGCCAGTCCGTAAAGCTAGAGGCCTAGAAACATCCTAAAGCCCTGATGCCCGACGATGGTTCACTTCTTCGGTCGAAGGTTTCGGGTAGGTGTGGCGGGGGGGTAACGGCCCGGTGCCACGGGGCCCTTCTCCGTTGCTGACTGCTTCGGGCTTGGGTTTTGCGGAGGATGTCGTCTGGGACATCGCCGATGTGCATGGGGAGATGGCTCAGAACATCGACTATGACCTGACGGCCTCTCTGGTGCAGGCAATCCACGATTCCGGTAAAGAAGGCGGCTGAGTTGCACAGTTCATGAATTTTGTACGGAGGGTCTGTGCAACCCTGAGAAGTCTTCAAGGGTTCGCCTGCTCAGCAGATAAGGAGGCGTTCTCATCTTCATGCCGGGATGGTTTGAGATAACTCAGACCATCGAACGCCTTGAGAAGTGTCGCTGCAAGCACCAGCTGGCAATACATCCTCTGCACTCGCGCATCCCCACATGGGAGCAGCAGGCCATCTTCAGGCCTTCGCCAGCTGGGCGACGGAAGATCGTGATCTCAACGGTTCTGGCCGAGACATCGATCACCGTGGAAGACATTGTGTACGTCATCGACCCCGGCCGTGCACGGACCACCTTTTTCAACGAGACCTCGATGATCTCAGCGCTTCGGACCGTGTGGTACTCCAAGGCGAATGGCTTCCAGCGACGGGGGCGTGCCGGACGCTGCCGGCCGGGTGTTTGGTATCGGCTCTTCAGCTCGTGTCAATGGGAGGCCATGGAGGAGTATGCCCTGCCGGAGATGCAGCGCTCTCCTTTGGAGGAGCTCTGCATGGAAGTCTCGTCCCTGGGCCTGGGCCCACCGGCCGACTTCCTGCGAGAGGCCATCAGCCCTCCGAAAGGGGACGTGGTCCGTCATGCCTTGAAGCTACTGCACGGCTTGGGAGCTGTGACGGACCCGACCGGGAAGACCCTGACGCCTTTGGGTGCGGCACTGGCGAAGATACAGGTCCACCCCATGCTGGCGAAGATGCTGCTGCTGGCAGTGCCGTTCAAGTGCTACCACATGATGGTTACGATTTGCGCATCTCTGGGATACAAGTCACCCTTTCTTTGCCCCATGGGTCTGGAAAAAGAGGCAAATCAGGCGAAGGCCGCCCTGGCCGACGGGTCCAAGTCGGACCTCATCGCCTTGGTCAACGTTCCCTGTCGCGGACAGAAACGGGACGAAGAACTTGCAATCCTGAAGCCCGAATATAGACGTCGGGAATGATCAGGTAAAAGGGGGATATCCCGGAAAGGGAATCTAGACTTCTACTCTCTACTGTACTATACTACAGTAAACCGTGCTATACGCGATAATATATTGCTATGGGCCATAATATGCTATGTTGCACTACTAGATTATACAATACGTCCACACCTAAAAACCTTCATTTGTCAGTACGTGCAATCCGTGTGCTCAGTCAGGCCTACGAGGGCTGGAAGCGCGGCAAGGCTGGCTTTGCGCGTCAAAACTTCCTCTCCCACCAGACGATGGACACCTCGGCTTGCGTTTTATTGCGAGATCTGAGGTTCCCTCTGTTCAGGAACAGGGGCTGCTTTACTAGGTTCCGTCAACTTACAAAACTCCCATGACTCCCATGGGCCCGCGACCCAAGCACAGCCTCAGTCGCCTTAGCCCTTGATCTTATGCTCCCATCGACTCCATCGACCAAGCAAGGACTACATCCATCGCCTGCGCGAGGATCTTCTGTCAGCTTCAAAGGATGTACTGAGGAATGTGCCTCAGGCCCTTATCCTGCCAACTCTCTTGTTTCGGGCTTGAAAGGGGGACGAGAATAATTCACTCAGCTTGGGGAGCTTCTGTCCGTTTTATGGGTCGTGCAGGGGCCCGTATTTTAGAGCAATATATCTCTTCTCCTTCGGTTCGATGGTGTTTGTGGGGGTTGTCAGCTCGCGTTGCTTGTTCCGGCTGAGCGCCGCATATATAGATGTGGCGGGCAGAGCTATCCTAGCAGCAAGAGCACTGCTGGTAGTCGCTGTGTGAATGCGGAATTGCCGACAGCCCGCATCTATCGGAATGGTAGAATAGGCTCTGATCTGCGAGTGCGGGGGTGTCTCCATACATCATCGCACGCAGGATCATGGGGACCCGGTCCTTCTGGCAGACTCCTGCAAAGCGGTTCTGACTGCGGGTCTGTACCCCAACGTGTCACTTTTGCGTCGACGGGGCAAGGGACACACGATCCAGGGCTTGCCAGTCGTGGTCCATCCAGGCAGCTTCGGGATGGGAGTTTGAGACTATAGGGAGCCGGAAAATGGATCCAGCCCGAACACGATCTTTCTCTAAGAGCCGAATCATGTTATTTTTGGTTCGCTGCTTTTGGGAGAAGGGCTCGCCCTTCCTGTAGAGCCTGCACCGATGGTTGCGGTCCATCATTTTGACAGAACATGGCCAACATGCCAAAGCTAAGGCAGTGTGAATTCCAAGGAAGAGTGGACCCAAGTGGTTTTCTATGAGATCCAAGAGACCACCGATCGTTTCATGTATGACACAACTGTGGTGGGCCTGGCCCCTCTGCTTCTGTTCGCCCCCGCACTGAAAGAAGTACACCGAGGGCGCCGCGTGGTCTTTGAGCTCTCACCAAAATCCCACGTCGCGGTGGATGTGAAAGTTGCAGACGTGTTGCAAAGCCTGCGTGGCCTCGTTGCAAGCTTCGTGGATCGATCCGTTGGAACCACGCCGACGCCGCTGATGCTCGACACGGCCCAGGGGCTGAGTCGCCTCTTTGCAGAGCAGGCAGGGGGGCCATAAGAGGGAGGTCTTTCGAGTCCCGAGTGCTATGGCTTCAAGGAAAGGGGGCAGAGGGGTTATATTATATGATATTCTAGTGTATTATATTATACTATCTTATATTATCTTATATTATCTTAAAAGAAACGGGCGAATCTTTAGGGCCGGATGGTGTCCCCCAAAGTCAGCAGGTGGAGACTGTCGAGGGCGATGATGGCGAGGAGGAGGATGGTGGCTCAGCCGGGGGCGGCGCCAGTGTGGGAGAAGCAAATGACGAAGTGGAAGTGGAGGCCCCTAAACCCTCAGCACTAAACAGTCAAGCCTAAGCCCTCAAGCCTAAACCCTCAACCCTAAAGCCTAAACCCTCAACCCTCAGCCCTAAACCCTCATGCCTAAACCCTCAACCCTAAACCTAAGGCGCTGAACCCTAAACCCTAAACTAAAGCCTAAAACCCTAAACCCTCAACCCTAAACCCTAAACCCTAAAACCTCAACTCTAGACCCTAAACCCGAGCCTCAAACCCTAAAGCCCTATAACCCTACAGCCCTGAAGCCCTGAACCGAGGTGGAGGTCGAGGTCGAGGTCCCGGACGCCTGGGATTCCGACGAGGCGGGGCCTTCCCTGACTTCCGGAAGCTCCCCGCGGGTGTAGGTCTAGGGTTTTGGGGTTTAGGGTTTAGGGTGAGTCCTGGATGCAAAATGGTTTAGGGTTCAGGGTTTAGGGCTTTGGGGTTTAGGGTGTAGGGGGGGTTGGTTGGGTTTTGGGATTTATGCAGGGGAGGGGAGGGTTTAGGGTTTTGGGTTTTTGCGTTTAGGGGTTTAGGGGTTTCTATAGGAGCTAAATTAGGGGGTTGATAGATTTCGGCGTCAGCCGCCATGGATGAAGCGAAAACCCTACGCCCTACGCCCCGAATTCCCGAGCCATTCGAGCTCGGCGGAAAGATACGAGGTCCCGGAGCCACGGGTGAAGTCGTCGAAGCGCTGACGCGTGGCCCCGAAGTGCGCGGCGAAAAGTCCCCGTGTGCCGAGGGGGTTTAGGGTTTGGGGTTTAGGTTGCGGAGAAAAGTCGGGCAGTTAGCAGAAGTTGGGAGTGTCAAGCAACAAGGGGCCCCTGTCCATCAGAGGACCCACCAAACAGGACCACAGTTCCTTTTCGTTTCTTAAGCTGAGGTTTCCGAACTGCAAAAACTGAAATTAGATGTAACACAACCAGCCTGAGACGCCCGAAGACAATCAACCTGAAGCTCCCTTGTAAGCTCTAAACACAACAAGACTCTGGAGCCCAAGCACCTCAGCTCCCCGCTAAACCCCTAACGCCTAAACCCCAAACCCTGGCTTGTCCGAGTTGTGAGAGCGTAAACCCCAAACCCTAAACCCGTCCTAGTTGTGAGTGCTGAAAACCTTTCTGCTTCGCGACTCGCTAGCCATGCAGGAGGCAACAAGAACGTTAAACTACGGTTGATGATATAAATCCTGCATTACCCATAATAAGGAGCATGCCATAATTCCCATGGTTTAGGGTCCTTAAGGTAATGCAGGATTTATATCATCAGCAGTAGTCCTGAGATCAGGGCTGGCAGACATTCAAAGGGAGCTGCAAAGAACACCCTATTATAGGGCCCTACAGTAAGTAGTGACCAATACCATTTTTAGGTTTCCTAATTCAAACTATAGTGGACCCCAAAGCCTTCTTCGAACCACTAAGGTCCCTATATAGAACCCTATTAATTATAGATTCCCTTTAAGGATCCCTCCTAAACCCTAAACCCTAAACCCTCTTATAGATCCCTTTATAGATCCCTTTAAGGATTCCTTTCAAGGGACCCCTATTTTTTTTCATCGAGCGCCATCTCCCAGGTCGCTGACGAATCCAGGGGACCGACTCGCCCTCAGAGCCCTCAGAGCTCTTGGGGCAGGTCTCTCCAGAAAAAAAACCCCTGCACGCTGAACCGGGAACCCAAAAACCGAAGGAAGATATTCCAAATTAGGCTTCGATTTCGGGTGTCATACTCTTTTGGGGCACCCGAAAAAGGGACCCTACTTATGCTAGTGGTTTGGGGGCTTGGGATGTTGGGGTGAGGATGCTAGGCTAAGGGGGCTTAGGGTTTGGGGATCAGGATGTTGCAATGTTGGGGGAGGTTCTCACGGCTCCGAAGTGTTGTCAGAGTTTCGTTTGTTGGGGTGGGCGGTTTAGGTTGTATAGGGTTTAGGGCCCGACTACGGGGCTTGGGGTGCACCCTGGTGTCGGTTTACGCCTCCGACTCTGCGATGAGGCTCAGAGTGTTTAGAGCCTACGGCCTAGGATTTGAGGTCTTACTCTAAACCCTAAACCCTCAACCCAGGACCTGGGGTCTAGAGTTGACGGGCAGGGTTTAGAGTTTAGAGTTGACGGCGTAGGGCGAGGGTGAAGGTCAAGGGTCCAGGGTTAGGGCCCCTCGTGCCCTCGTGCCCCGTTGGCATCGTCCTCGGAACCGCCAGCGCTACCGTTATCCTGACAGTGCCTGCCTTGCGGAGAAATGAACAACCCGAATCTTTCCCTAAGCCCGCTTCCCCAAACCCTCAAACCCTAAATTCCCTGACATCGAAAAGCCAACTAAACCTGTACACCTCAAACCCCTACGTGCCAACACCAACCTTAGTTTAATGACCGAGGCTGGTACGTGCGCTTGGGGAAGCGCTGCGTCCAGGAAGGTGCACGCTGCCGGAAGGATTTTTACAAGGGTTCGAGCACCGCTTGAAAGGTTCATAGGGGTTTTAAGGCGTTGAGAGTTTCTGAGAGAAAAAGAAAAGGACATGAAGAGTTTGTGGTTTAGGGCTTGGGGTTCATTTTCACCGATAGGTTTCTTAAGCCCCCTCGGCAGACCACCCCCCCTAAACAGAGATAGCTCTCGAGCTACTGTGAGCCCAGAAGTGGCAAACGCACCAAGAAGCTTCTCGAGGCACAAACAGGCAACAAACAACATCAAGTTGTGTCTTTGTGTTCTTTGTGCATCGTTTTCTTTCGAAATACTTCGGAAAAATATCGAAATGCCTCAGGCAGAAGCAAACCGAGCCATTGTGAGTAGAAGCACTCCGATACATTTCGAAAGAAAGCGAAGCACAAAAGAAACACAAAAGCACAAGTACTGATTCCTTGATGTTCGTTTTGCCTTTTTTATGCCTCGAGAAGCTTCAGGGTGCATGAACCACTGCTAGGCCCAACGTAGGTCGAAAGCTATCTCTGTTTGGGGGGAGGGTCTGGTGGGAGGGTCATCGATACTGGCTTCCTAGTTTTGGCTTGTTGCCGAACTTCTTCGCCGCTTGACCATGTCGGCCTTTTTGCACGTTGCTCTTTCAGCTGTCTTCCTTGCACGGCGATGTGCTGTCATGTTGAATTAGTTTTGCCATCACCACTTCCGCCGCCGCCGCCGCCGCCGTCACCACCAAAACCACCAAAACCACCAACACCCCTGTTAATGATGCTGATGATGTCGATGATGCGGCGGGTGATGACGATTATTTTCAGACTGAAGCCATGCTCATGCGGCAGTTACACTAGTATCATCGGCGTAAAGTCCCAGAATCGCTTGCCCCATGCTTTGGAAGCGCTTTGAGTAGTCACTAGTCATCATGCATCCGTGTGGGAACGTGCCGGAACCTAGTTCACCCTCTGTTTGGCACGAGGCCTTGAACGCCCGGAATGTCAGCACCACTTCCAGTGATATCATTAGATCACTGTTTCGATTCTTGCCAGCAGCCCTCTTGCTGTTATCCTTGCCCTGATGCCTGCACTTCCTTTCTGCCCATTCCCGGGGTAGGTTGGGATGCTGGTATGACTTGTGTAGTTCGTATTTGAGCTCTCCTTCTATTTCTTCCGCCTTTCCTTTTCCTTGTTCTTGTAGTTGTGCATGGGTCCAGGCTTGAACATGGAGGGCCACGATGACCAGTGCTTCAAGCATCCTGGGAGGAACGGATTCGTGGGGTCCAGAAGCTCAGCCGCCTCCTGGGTTCGCGGGGCATGGCTCGGGCTACCATTCCTGGGAGAGAGAGAGGTTTCGCGGTTTGGGGGTGGCGGGTTTGGGATGCTGGGCTGCGACAAGGGCGCTGCAAGTACGGAAACTTGAAGTTGATCCTAGATCCCAGACCCGTTGAGCCTTGTCCCTGAACAGCACAAGGGGTCGAGGCTTTTGGACAGCCTTCAGCACGGAGCAGCCAAAAGAAGAATGCGTCGGTCGCTTGCTCAAGGGGACTTGAGGAGACTGGAAGAACACAGAAGGGCTAGCCAGTCCTGACTCCGGGTACAGCTGTAGAATTGCAGCACACCCCTCTTAAGCATCTTCCGTTATCTTTAGAAAAACCTCCAAAAGGTAAGGCCTGAATGTGGAACGGCCACACCCTAGCCGGACCCTGGGCCTTAGTAGGCCCTACGGAGCTTCATCTCGAGACCCCTCCAAAATGGCATCCCTAAAGCCCCAAGAAGCCCCAGGAACCCCAAACCAAAAAACAAAAGAGAGAGAGAGAGTGAGAGTCGAAACCCCAGAAGCCCTAAATCCTAAACCGTTCATGCGAGACGGACAGCATAGTAGTTCAAAAAACAGGCCATACCAAAAAAAGCCCTGGTGACCTGAGCCGGCTTTGCCTGCCATGGAGCCGGCTGCCACTTTGCCAGTCTTTGATGTGGATCTGGATGCGGACCTCAGGGAGTTTGGGGAGCCTCGAAAGTGTGCGTAGTGGCCTGAAGAATTTAAGAATGGGTCTGAGGGAGAGACGCCGGGGACGGGTGGGGGTTTAGGTGATGGACGTAGGCTTTCCCAACAGCCCGACAGGCCGCATGCCCCAAAATTCCTGAACCCAGACCGGCCGAACTTCCTAGCTTAAGCAACACGAAGCGCGGAACGGCTTTTTTCGTGAAGGATCCGGTCGAGCGGTGGCGGAATGTGGCCGAGGAGCCCATGCTGGGGGCTGTTTGGGGTTCTAGAAAGGTTTCTCTATCAGTGTTTAAAACTTTTCTTTATCTCAGTCGGATGCGTTGTTTTTCCTAAGCTCTTGTAGCAGGTTGTAGCTGCTATATGTCATAGGTGGGGCGTGGTGTTGTGGGGGCTTAGTCTATGGATGCCGCCTTGGGATGTGTAGTGCGTCTACGGCATCAGCAGTGTCGCAATGTTAGGGCCTTGGGGTCTCGCACAGTTTTTTTGGTGTAAGAAGCCCAAGTTGAAGCGTCATCCCTAAACCCTAAGCCCTAAACCCTCAACCCTAAACCCTAATCCCCAATCCCTATAAACCCTAAACCCTGAACCCTAAACCCTCAACCCTAAGCCCAAAGCTCTCAGCCGTCAGAGTTTGGGGCCCTCCTGGGCTTCTCCCGTACGTTCTGAGGATCCAGGGGGGTTTCGGCGTGAGGGCTTCAAGTAAACCCCACAAGGAGCCTTGAAGTAAAGCCCTAAAAGAGAACTCGAAGTGTGAGCTCAGAGTCGAAGGAGCCACGAAACAAAGCGAAAATTCTCAGAATTGAATCGAACCTTAAACCGCCATCAGGAAGACCCAGCCTCAAAAAACCTAACAGACCAGAAAACCCCCCGTCAGCCCCTAAACGCTAAACCGCTAAACCCAAACCCTAAATGCATACTAAACCCTAGTGAAACCGTGAACTTGCACGGATCGGGTCGGGGTCTCTTCTTGTCTTAAAAGCCCGGAGAGGGCTCAGAGGGCTTTCGACTTGTCTCGATGTACGCCTGACGAAGGCGAGTGGCCTGTCTATAAGAGAAGTTGCCGGCTTTGGCACCCTGAGCCTGAACTCCTAAACTCCAGAAAAGCCGTGGACAACCAGGCATATGCCCCCGCGCTGCAGAAGCTCGCGGATGCTCGGCACGAACTGGCCAACAGTATTGTTACAACTGTTAGTGGTGGCAACGAGCGCCAAAAAGAAGAAGCCGCATCCGTAGGAAGCTTGGCACTTATCGTGCTCGCGTTTCACTGGAGTGCCACAAAGCCCCGCCCCTACCGAAATGGTTGCTTCAATACCATTTAATTAAGGGAAATACCTTTGTTTGGAAGGAGCTTCATACAGGGATTAAAGCTGTACTCCTGAATTAGGGCGTATTGGGCTTTCTGGGTTGTCTTTGTTTTTGCACTTGACCGTCATTGTTTCAGTGAGCTGTCAGCGTCGGTCGTCTGATTTTAAATTGGGGGCCGGTAACTTGCAGAGTGAGGTTGCGAACACCAAAGCACTTCCACCGACCCCAAACCCATTTCCCATTCCGTATTTGGGCGTCTGAACTGATGGTATTTTTTTTTCGGGGGTCCTTTGCATTACTCACCCTACTACCGCTTAGAACGTATTCTCGGGTCCTGATTTTCTGAAGGATCCCTTGAGGGTTTTTTTGGGGGCCTTCGTCTTGTATTTTAGGTTTCGGCCTTTCACCCTGCGCCGCAAGCGCTATTAGCCATTGACGAGTTTGAACTTACTCGGGAGGCTTTGCCAAAGACCCTGCCTAGCATTCAGCAATGGAGAGGAGGTACTTAAATTGCTTGTTACGCAACCCCATAAGCCATTCTAAAGCCCGAATATAGAGCATAAGACCCTATGAGGCTTGTTTTCAAGCAAGGGTTGCTTTGCAACGATCCGAGACTGGAATTCGAAGAAGCCCCCTAAGCCCTACACCCTCGCTGGGGGTAGTTAATGTTGTGGGCCATAGGTGCCTACGTTCAGGCCAATGTGCTGTCGCCGCGTACCAGAATCCTCGCCTAGGCTTGTCCGAGTGTGAGTGCTGAAACCCCTTCTATTCTGGCCTTCCCACCCGGCCCAGGAGTGGCAGCAATCGCTGGCAGAGGCGCCGCCCAGTCGCCGGAAAGGCCGCCGGAGGCGCAAGGCGCCCTGCGATGTCTGATTGGAGAGGTGTTTAGGGCCTTTTTTTGCTTTTTGGTTGTTGGGTCGAGGGTTAGGGTTTAGGTTCAGGTTTGGGATTTTAGGCTTCTCTGCCTCGGGAGGCGTTGGAGGATAGATAGGACATCTTTGGCTTAAATGGGGATTTTTGCGATAGGGGCATAGGGCATAAAGGCATTATGAGGGCCGGTTTGTCATTGCTGTGGTGGAATGCTGATGATATTGTGGGTCGCGGTGGTGATGTCAATAATCATAGTGCCAATTGTGCTCACTCCTGCTGCTGCTGCTGCTGCTGCTGCTGCTGCTGCTCTGATGTTGATTGCTGTACATCTGCAGCATTGGAATGTGCAAAAAGCATAACAGGCATAACATGCTAGAGGGCATCTCTTGAATTTTGAGGGGTTTTGAGTGATATCTTGCTGGCTCTTGAGAGCAGCCAACCCGAACAGGAGGACCCCGAGCGGCGCATCGCGCGCTACGCTGCCTCGGAAGCGCTGAGGCTTCTGCAGCAGAGCCGCTCGTCATGAGCGCGCTGAGATTTTTGATCCTGATGCATTCGTTCCCACAACAAGTTCTTACCGGGGCACCCTTTCCGGGTGCCTCAGTTCCTCTGAGGGACCTGCCAGGTGTTCGGGTGGAGGGCCTCCCATAAAATGAAGCCCCCGAATCGAGAGCCGGAGTTTTTTGGGCCGGTCACGTCCCAAGTTCACAAGTACCAGGTCTCGGCCGACACATCATGGTCTCACATGGCGCAGCCGCCCTAAGGCCACGGCTCTCTGAAGCTTTCGGCTCGAAGGGTCTCAGAGTCTCAGAAAACCCCTCATTCCATGGGCTGTGCCACATCCGTGGCCACGGTTGAAGACACCCCCCGGGCAGTCTTTCGGGATGAAGACGGCTTGTCGTCTCCCGAAGTGGACTTCCCAGAGCGGCGTCGTAGCTTTCACTCCATGGACGACCGGACCAAGGCCTCCAAAGCTTCCACAGGCGCACCCATCAGGTGCACACACGTCAAGTGGGTGAAGCAGCTGAACAGCGTCTTGAATGAGATTGAGCAGCATCCCAAGCAGCTACGCGCTGTCGTCGCACTGAAGCGTTCCACCTTCGATCTTCCAGGAAGCCAGTGACAAGTGCACAAGTGCCTTATCTGCTGTTGCTGCTCATCTTAGGGCTTTGGCGGCCAGCTGGGCAAGGAGTTTCTGTAAATAAGAGCCTTCCTTTTTGGAGCTTAGTTGGTGGCGTCCTCGTCATCAGGCTTCGGCATGTCGGTGTCGGGTCTACTAGTCGATGGCCCGGCAGCACTGCCACATGGCAGTCGAGATGCCTCTACACTTCTAGTGCTGGGAAAATTCATTCTCGAATCATGTTACGGGGACTTTCTTGAGTCCTTTGTGTTTTGTTTAGGGCCTGCAGGCTCGGATTTTCGCCATGTGGAGATCGTCGCAAATGCTCCCGATTCGTCCGGTTCGGTATCTCTGTTACAAAAACCTCTGGCAAGTAAGATTTTGCAGTTGCCAGTTGAAGCCTATGAAGCTTTGGACTTTTCGGATGAGCCGCGTTTCTCCAGTTAGAAGCTTGTGGAGCAGGCAGGACGCGTGAAAATGCGACTCGTTCTGAGTTCTCTCACATCTTCTTCAGTATTCTGAATGTTGCCTTCCTCCTCGGAGACAGGACGCATTAACACGTGACGGGTTGTCATTGGTTTCGGAGACAAGCGTGGCCGTCCTTCACATGCCCAGGATCTACATAACCCCCCCAAAGATCTTCGCATGCAGAAGTGATCACTTGTAATCTGGAAATCGGGGATCTGAAGGATGATTTGCACCCCACAGAGCCCAAGCATCTCCCTTGAATCATCACACTATTCAAGAAGCTTGCGGTGTGCTTGGCTCTGTCGGGAATAGGTTCTTCCATGTGCGATGCGAGCCCGGGTCTTGAAAGCCCCGGGCCCAATTCTCTGGACCCCTGCGATCCCCCAGATCGTGCGGCACAGTTCATGTCAGCACCTAATTCTACGATTTCTTCTGTTATTAAGTCCCAACCGACGCAGCTGGACAGATGCGAGAACGGACGCCAGTGTTAACATGAAGTGGTAAGTGAGCGCGAGGAGCCATTACGTACTGTTATCATTCCTATTGTAACCACCAGTCAATACAGGGTTTAGGGTTTAGGATCCAGGGCGCCCGCACGCCCCGTTCTGCCGCAGGTGTTTCCACGTGACACGGTGAGCTGTTCTTGTAGGTCAGCATGTAGTTGTAAGATAAAAAAGTTGTGATGAGCAGTCCTCCATTGAAGTCCAGCATCGTGGCTCTGTGCGTTTTGGGTTTGCTTGTTTTCTGGTTTTGGTGCGTTTCAGGTCTATTTGATTCTTCTAAACGGTCTTGCCTGAACCTAAACCTTTTGGTGCCTAAACCCTTCATCTTCAGCAGACGTACAGCGACACCGCTCTGAGGAGTCGACAGGGTCCTGCGACATTTCGCTTTGCACCCTTTCCCCACTTTTTTTTGAAGCGTCAACCACACACCACACTCGAGGTCTTAGGGTTTAGGGCCTAGGGCCCATAGGGTTTATGAAAGGGTTTATGAAAGGGTTTAGGCTTTAAGGCTTATGGTTTAGGGCTTGGGGTTTACGGTTATCAGCTTCGGAGATGCCCCCAGTGTGTCGTGGTCATGATTGCTTCCACATGCTCCCGTCGAATGAACTTCCATCGGCGCTGGTGGACCTCGGATGTGGTGCTCAGGCAGTTTAGGGGTTCGGGGTTGAGGCAACTAAGCCTAACTACGCAAGAACCCAGTACCGGTAACCTTAACCTGAACCTCTTCTGGTTTACTAGTATCCGTATACACTTCCGAAGGTTAACGCTTGGTTCCCTTAGGATACTTGGCAAGAGAGAAGAAGTCAGCAGTGCCCTCAACAGTAGGATCCTTACAATAAAGACCCCAAAGTAAGGTACCCGTAATTTTCGGAAAGTCCCAAATCTCACCAAAGTAGCAGCAGTTGGAATCTATGGAACTTGGAGACTCATCGTGCTCGGGCAGCATCCTGGCCACCACGTGTCCCTTTGTGGAGATCTCTGTGTGCAGAAGCTCCATGCAGACAACGAGACACATTTCCAGATCCGACGGCCTAAATATTGCGGCAAGTGCGAGGGCAACAAAAGCCAAAAGAGAGAAGCCTTGAACCCTTAGCTTGCAACTGGTTGCTTTGATTCTGTAACCTTTCCGTGGACCGTCGTGTCGTGTTCAGTTCATCCCGGCCGGACTGCAAAAAGTGGAAGCGCGAGCGACACCGCAGGGCATGCAAACTACTGCGAGTCAGTGCCCTTTCAGTGACCGCGGGTTTCGCCGTTCTGGTCTGAAATTCCTTGCGGGCCTGGAGGACCATCTCCTATTGAGATGGCCCTCTGATGTCGGATTACCATGTGTGGGGTCTCCCCATTGCAGCTGCTGCCTCAGCGAAAAATGCTTGCCCCTGGGTTCAATGCATCTAGGATCATGTAGGGATACGGGGGCCAGCGGGAAATTGCAGAGACCTTTGCTTAACTTGTCCAGCTGATCCCAACAGCAATGCCTGCCGGCCATCAAGGTGTTGGGCAACAGCACCTCTTGCAATTTGTGCGGTTTGCGTTGGTATGCTGGTGTGTGTCATCTGATTGAATCTTTCTGTAGCTGTTCTGTATGCTCTATTGCACCCTCCTTCTTGCTGCAGGTCCCACATCCTATTGTGCAGCCGACCGCGGGCCATAAATCCAAAGACCTATCCATCCCCGAGGAACCCTGTGGGAAAGCCCCGGCCCCTAGCCTAGGCTCGTTCATGAAGTAACCGGCCGCAGCCAAGGTGAGGGTGTTCTCAGCGAGCTTCTCGGCAAGCTTGCTCTTGTGGAGCTTCGCGGATTTGTATCAAGCCCTAAACCCTAAACCCTAAACCCTAAACCCTAAACCCTAAGCCCTAAACCCTAAACCCTAAACCCCAGACAAGGCTGCCAAAGGTTTGCAGGGCTGGGCAACGGAGGTCCAAGCCCATCTGGGGTCTTGCCGAGCTTCGCATCAGTGCCGGGTGCCCTCGTTTCCAGGACAATAGTGAGGGTTTAGGGCTTAGGGTTTAGGGTTTAGGTCAACAGTGACACTTCAATCAGGGCAAGGAGAATATCACGAGGATAGGAAGGTGTGGAGGTATTCTATCAAGTGATCAGGCACCGGGTTCAAGCCATTGGATCCTCGTCACGGAAAGTTCAACCGTGTTATATAAGCCAACAAGCAAATGAACTGCATCAAGAAAGACTTAAATTCAAAAACAGATAAATGAATGAATAGATCTATAGACTATAGATAGATAGATAGATAAGATACACCAATAGAAAATATATATATATATAGATAGATAGATAGATAGATATACATATATATATATACACATACATACACATATATATATATATACGTATGATTGAATGAATGATCTTCAACTGCCGATACGGTATGACCTTTCAGCTATGTGCTTGTAGCACTAAAGGATGCTTCAGGGAGGAACCCGCCCGAGAGTCTCCTCGGACTTCCGGGATGGCTAGCCATGAGCGGAGCCGTTCGAGGAACCCAAAACTTCTAGACTTCCAAACCCTAAACGCTAAGCTTCTGGACCCTTAAGCCCTAGGCTCTAAACCCCTTGAGCCCTTAAAATCTAAACTTCTAATCGCTTAAACTCAGACCTTCTAAACCACTTAAGCCCTTAGACTCTAAACTTCTAATCCCTTAAACTCTGCTTTTCTAAACCACTAAACGCTAAACCTCGAGGTTCCTGAGTGAGCTCCGGGGCGTGGCCTCTGCAGCGGCTGTGCCGCTCCAGGCGCTGGCGAGCTTGACGTTGCAGTACGAGGTTCTCGGGGGGGAGGGGGCCTCCTTGGGCCGTGTGCAAGCACTTTTTGGGAAGGGGCTTTGGCCAGGCTTGAAAAACTTCAATTCCCAGCTCCAGGTTCGGAGTGGGGTTGAAGGCAGCGGTTTTTGTTGTGAGGTCAACAAAGGGGGTTCGGGGTTCAGAGCAGGGTTCAGCCGTCGACAGAAGAGTACATCCACGTGGCCACGTTCGTGTTGGTTCGGGTTGTTTTAAGAGAGGCCTACTGCGCCTGTACAGCGGTGGCTGCCCGTCTGGCAGATGGCTCAGTTGCGCTGGCCCGTCGCTTGGCTTGGATGGAGGAGCAAAGCAGGTAACATTTATTTAGGGAAGTTCGGGCTCCTTGCGGTTTAGCACGAAGGATTCTTCTACGCAAACACAGCCGCACAGACACACGCGCACACCCTCTCTCTCTGACTCCCTCTCGCTCTCGCTCTCACTCTCACTCTCGCGCTCGCCCCCGCGCTCACGCTCGCGCTGACTTCACTCTCACTCTCACTCTGACTCCCACCTTCACGCTCACGCTCACTCTCACTCTCACCTCTCCCCTCTCACTCTTCGCTCTCTCTCTCTCTCTATCTGTCTGTCTGTCTCCTCTGCTTAATGCAAACTCCGACAGTGTACTAGCAACCATCGGAATTGAAACCACGAGACGCTTCTAATGAGCGGAGCAAACACCATGACACGTCCGGGAATTACTGGGAAGGTCGCCAGCAGTCGCTTCCAGGTACCTTGGATTGGGAATTCCCCGAGCTGAAGGCAGCGTGGGGGTCACGGTTTAGGATTTTGGTTTTAGGGTTTTAGGGTTTAGGGTTCAGGGTTTAGGGTTCTAGACCTGGTAGCTCGCAACCGGTTTAGGGTTAAGAGCCTATAGTAGAGCTGAAGCCGAACACCGACAGCAGCTTGGCTCATGTACTCGCCGAGCGAAAACTGCATAATGCTGCCCCGGCCGCTTGGAGTGCGTAACTCAACCGAAGTAGAAGATTCGTTTCCTGCTGGGGTTCTTGGCTTCCTCTTGCCGCGAGCAGGCTCTCCGCCTATGTTTTTCTGACGTGATTTGGCATCCGCGCGCCTTGGGAAGTCAAGCGCGGGCACAACGCCCTAAAGCTCGCTCATGCTATTCAGTGATGCTTAACCTATAACGTGCCACTATTGCGGAGTTCTTGCGACTGGTAGAACCCAACAATCCCCAAACTTGCCCTAACCACCCGAAGCCCTAGGCGCCCTAAGCTCAAAGCCTAAAGCTCCCAAGCTCTAACCACAGTACGGCGGGAGGCGCTGAACATTGACGTCCGTGTGCGAAGGGGTGGCCAGCTGCTCTACACAGCGACCACCTGGGCCGGGCGCCTTGTTGGCGTTGGTGGAAATCTTTGGCTGTTTTTCGCGTTGAGGGGTTTCGTGGATTACGACTTCTGAAAATATGTCAGCTCGGTTGTTGTCACAGACTTGGATGTATCAAGAGGGTTTGGGTTTTAGGGTGCTGGGTTTGGGGCACAGATTCTCTGGACAACATAGGGTTCGGGGTTTTTGAGATTGGTTTGTGAGGGCTTGGGGCCTGGGCTTTCCTTGTGGTGTCCTACTGTTTTGGCGGGGCACTGCAAGGCACATTTAGGGTGTAGGGTTTGGGGTTTCGGGTTTAGGGCTTAGGGTTTAGGGTTCAGTAACACAGGTGATTCTGTTTATCGCACGCCTGGCATCACTTGTGCAATTCGACAGAAGCTATGGCACAGGGACAGCTCTAATATAGGGGCCTCAATAATGATCAGTACCCCAAAACTCTATTCTAATTATTAAGGCCCCATATTAGGGTAGTTTATGTTTCTCGAAACCTCATAGCCCTCAAACCCTGGACTTTAAAGTTTAGCCGTATACCGTATGCCTTTGAGCCCTTCGACCTCGTGACGCTACTACCCTAAGCCCCAAAGATCTTGCAATCTAAACGCTTCAAAACTACACGAGCCTCCGAAGCCCTAGACCTCACGAACAGGCCCCGAACCCTTTAAGCTCAAAGGCCCCCAAACCTAAAGAGAAGGGTACTTCTCATAATCCTGATCAAAAAAACATCCATAACACTCCTAGGACGACAGAGAAAAGCAAAAGATATAGTCTCAATGTTATCGCAAACGCCAGTACCAATGCCAACAAGCCAGGATGATAAGAAATGACGAGACAAGGCCAGACAAGACTAGACTAAGACTAGACAGCAACAGATCAGGTCAGCTCAGACCGGATGCGGCGAGCTATATGAAGATCAAGGATGAAGAACACGGCCAAACTAGCATTAAAGTTGCGATCAAGTTTAAGGCCAAGGCTTGTCAAGATCAAGTTGAGAACGCGATCAAAATTTGAGGTTAACATCCGATACAGTGAGATAGCCCGAGAGCCAGGGAAAAGCGCGGCATGCTGAAGCAGAAAAACAGGAAACGCAAGACAGAGATCCAGCTCCTGCCTTTCATTCAACTGTTCGTGCGGCACCCTGCCCGGCTACTCCAGCACTCAAACACCAAACCTTGCACGGCAACGCCAAATACATGCGTTAACCGTTAACCCTCAAATTCCATCTCAAGGTAAAAAAGGTCCCAGTTTTGCATCCATCACAGCTTCCAACTAGTAAACCTGCATCCAGAAAGAGTGCACATGTACAAAAATCAAAGCATAACCCATCCTGACCACGCAGCCAATACTTCATTATGCCCGGAAGTTTACCTGTTCGGCTCCGATGACGACTGCTACGATGATCATCATTGCCACTAAGACCATGACAATGATAGCTGCTACGACCACCACCACCACCACCACGACGACGACGACGATGACGACGACGACGACGACGACGACCACAACGACGAATCATAAGAATATGAGTAATGATGATAACAATAGTCGTAATGCTCATCATAATAACAATATACAAATGATACTAATAATGATGACAGTAATTGTAATATGACTAATACTAAAGAATAAGCATAAGCATAATCATACTTACAAGGATAGTGTTGTCAGTAGCTACAATTACATTTCCTAAACGTAACCATAACAACAAGGTATATCGGCCTGCTCACCGCCCAGCGCCCTGGCCACTATGCCGTGGCCGTGAACTTCCGGGATTTCCCTTCCGGGGTGCTTTGTGGGTTGCGGGTTTAGGGTTCCTGGGTCTATGCCGTGCCCAGGTGTAAAGGGTTCCTTGGTTTAGGGTTGAGGGTTTGTGGTTCCTGGGTTTAGGGCCAGGCCTTCTAAGCGTTTCAGGTTTAATTAGTTTGTTCTTTCTGAAGTCTTTTGAGGCGGAAGAATCTCTGTGTTCTGGTGGCTGAAATCTTAGATGACTGCGGGGTTTGATCGAGTTCGGCTCTAGACGACGGCTTGGCATGCCATTTCGGCCTGAACCTCACGACGGATCCCGCTGTCCTGAACACAAAGCCCGCATCACCTGGCCTTGTGAACCCCCTGGACCGTGAACTCTTTCGAGGACAGACAAAGAGATCCCACTACCCGCAGCAAGAGCATGGTACCATGTAGCACGACAACAACAACAAGAAGAATGCCAGTGTTGACAAGGTTGCTAGCAATGCGCGAGCTTTAGAATCTTCTTCAACCTTACAACCCTAAACCCGAACCCTAAACCCGTACATCCCTGAAGCCCCTAAAGCCCCAAAAGCCCCAAACTCCAAATCCTCAACCCAAAGCCCCAAACTCCGTAGCTTTTCCAGAGAGGAGCAGGGCGAAGGCTCGGAGAGCACCGAACTGCCTTTGCCCGTGGGCCTGGCCGTGAGGTTGCGCCTCCCGAGGTTATTATTATTATTTTTTTGAGTTTCTTTCAAGGGGGAAGGATGCCAGGAACTGTTTGGGAAGTAGGTCCGGTTTGGGTTTAGGGTAGAGGTGTGGTTGGGTGTAGAATCTTGGAGGGTTCAAGCTAAGAGCTTGAGGCCTGCAGGGTTCGGAGTCTAAGGTCAGGGTTTAGGGTTTAGGGCTGCTTGCTCCAACTCCGGGCGACGTGGAAAGCCTGTTGCAAAAGGGTTTCTGATGGTGCACCGGGCGGACTGGCACTTCCAGGCTGCGTTTTGACTGGTGTCACCTGAATACCTAGAAGCCGTTGCCTTGTACCCAAAACCCAAAACCCTAAGTGAAGTGGCTGCCCCAGAGCAAGACCCTCAGACAGGGTCGTCTGTCGGGTCCTAGTTTTCAATAGGACACAGACACATGATGACACTTGTGGATGGAGAGAGAATGAGTGGTAGCAGCTATCATTGTCATAGTCTTAGTGGCAATGATGATCATCGTAGCAGTCGTCATCGGAGCCGAACAGGTAAACTTCCGGGCATAATGACGCATTGGCTGCGTGGTCAGGATGGGTTATGCTTTGATTTTTGTCTTTGTGCACTCTTTCTGGATGCAGGTTTACTAGTTGGAAGCTGTGATGAACGCAAGACTGGGGCCTTTTTTGCTTTGAGATAGGATTTGAGGGTGAGCACATGTATTTGGCGTTGCGGTGCAAGGTTTGGTGTTTGAGTGCCGGAGTGGCCCAGCAGGGTGCCGCACGAACAGCTGAATGAAAGGCAGGAGCTGGATCTCTGTCTTGCGTTTCCTATTTTTCTGCTTCAGCATGCCTCGCTTTTCCCTGGCTCTCGGGCTATCTCACTGTATCGGATGTTAACCTCAAATCTTGATCGCGTTCTCAACCTGATCTTGACAAGCTTTAAGGCCTTGATTGCAACTTTAACGCTGATTTAGCCGTGTTCTTCATCCTTGATCTTCATATAGTATAGTCTCGCCGCATCCGGTCTGAGCTGACCTGATCTGTTGTTTTCTCTTCTTAGTCTAGTCTGGTCTGGCCTTGTCTCGCCATTTCTTATCATCCTGGCTTGTTCTTACCCCAGTCTTAGCTACGGCACACGGACGCACACACACAGAGACAGACATGTATATGTGTGTATATATATATACACATACATGCATGCATCATACACGCACTTACATACCTACACACATGCATAAAGTAATACATAAAAGCTTTTGATATAGATCTAAAGAGAAATAAATAAATAAGTATACATATATATATATATACACATATTTGTATATACATATATACACATACACATACATATACATACACATGTAAGCCGTATACATGTGCTGTTGTGTTGTTGTGTCCAAGGAACCCGTCTTTCGTGTCGCCTTCATGCGCATCTCCAGCTTCAAGTTTAACTTGCTCTGCAGGCCTATCGTGTTCAATTCGTAGATTGTGGTGTCTTGTCCGGGTGCTTGGTTTTGCCGCTGTCTTGGTACTGTCTCTGTCCCGGTCTTCATCTTTGCATGTCATGTTCCTAAGCCATAATCTTTTTTGAGTGGTCTCTCGTCCTATCTTCTGCCGTCTTATTGCTTTGTCCAGTCTTACATGGTCTGTTATCTTATCCCTGCCCGATCTTATCTGCTTTTAACTCTTTGACTTACCTTGGGCTCACCTGTGTCTCTTCGTGTCACTGCCGTCCGATCTAACTTTGGAGCCTCCAAACCCCCAGACGACCCCTAAACCATCAAGATGGTGCTAACCCCTCTAGCAACCCTTATAGTTCTCCTTACAGTACCTCCCAGTATAATAACCCTTTTAGGAACCCGTTTAGCAAACCGTATAGTAAGCCGTATACAGCTTACTTGTAGAACCCGTTTAGCAGAACCCTTATAGGAACCCTTCTAGAAAACCTTATAGCAAGGCTTAAAGGAACCTTGTTTAGAGCCCCTTTTGGCAGCCCTTTAGGAAGATGATGCCCCCTCCCCCCCCCCCTCCTAAACCCTAAACCCTAAACCCGCGAGGCTGGCCCTCGAGCAGAGTCGTTCCTACAGCGACTTCGTGCAGTTCGTCGCCTCGGTTCCCTCCATGGCGCCGTTCTACTGCCTGGTGGCCCCAGGGTGTAGGGGTGTAGGGGTTTAGGGTTTAGGTTTAGGGTTTCGGGTCAGGGTTGCAAGCCTGCAGCAAAACGGGTCGGGGTTGCAGGGCTTTCGGGAGAACTGGGTGTGGGTGAGAGGTTCAGGGACTTTAGGACATTGGGGTGGTGCTATATAAGCCTGAATACTTTCTCAAGTTATTCCCACTGTAAGCAAAAGGAGCAGCCTCGTTTGAGGATGACCTATTGTGCCTCTGTGTTCCCCGAATACTGTTGGTTGTTGTGCGGTACTTGGAGGTGCATGGGTAGTTATAAGTGGGGTTGTAAGTCCTGTAACATGGGTCATAAGTATAGTATAGGGGCCTTAATAATTAGAATAGGGTTTGGGGTATATTATACTATAATTATAATAAGGAACCCCCAAAACCCTATTCTAATTATTAAGGCCCCTATATTAGTTATATTGCTTATTTATAGCCCGACGTATAACTGACCGTGAACCTCCAAGCAGGGCTCCTTCGCAAATACAACGTTCACGGGTATTCCGCTTCAAGGCAGGCAGAGAGGCGTGTACCCAACGTGGAGGATGCAGGCACGTCTTCTAGACTTCGACGGCTGATGTTATAGTATATAATATGTATCATCTTATACTGTATTGCATTACAACCCTAAACCCTACACCCCAAACCCTAAACCTTAAAGCCTAAACCCTATACGCCTTGGTCCCTCCTGCCGGTTCACCAAAACAAGCACGTCCAGGTGGTGTCAGCGCTCGGCGAGGCCGTGCAGGTGACTCGGAACGCGCCGTGTGGGGAAGTGGCCAGGCGGGAGCTGGAGGCTGGGAGGGATCTCCTTGAAGGGTTTAGGGCTTAGGGTTTAGGGGTTTAGGGGTTAGGAGTTTAGGGCTTAGGGGTGTAGGGTTTAGGGGTTTAGGGTTTAGGGTTTAGGGGATGGGCCTTGATCTACGTATCTGCGTGAGTCTTCGCATGCAGAGCATGCAGTATGAGAGGCGGTTGCCATGTCAATGTGTTTCCCACTGGCTGACGTCCCAGTCTGTCCCTGAGGAGTCTCCATATCTGATCCAAGCCAATATGGATCACTGGGACTCGGATCCGGCCAACGACACGCAGCAGTCCCTGGTTCGCTGTCAGCTCGCCGAGTCCATGTTGCAAGCTGCCGAAAAGCAGCGGGGTTTCCCGGAAGAGCCCGACCTCTGGGCAATTCTCTGGAAGTACCCTATCTTTGAGAAGGGCATTACGCTGTACAGCAGTGTCATGAACCCGGCGCAGGGCACCTTCCAGTCCCTCTCCGATCCGCCTGAGGTTGAAGCTGCGGCACGTGCCGGTGGCAAGCAGAAGAAGAGCCGAAAGTGAGCCAAAAGAATGCCGTCAGGGCTCTTGGATCCCAGTTTCGATGTATGGGGTGAGGACAAAAATCATGCCGGCCATAGGCCAAGTAATTGGGACGAAACAACATGTCGAACCTTAGGAAGGGGGTTCCTTCTTTTGGGGGAGTCTGAACTCAGCGACAGTGGGAGCTTTGAGCCATGAGCTGCAACACCCCTCTTTTAGGTTTAGGGTTGAGGCCCCCCCCACCGCCTAAACTGCTTGTCACCAACAGAGTGGCAAACTGAGACTGCTTGAAACCCTGCCGTGATTTGCCGTCCCTAGACCTGAACCCTGAATCCCGTTTTAAACTTGCAAGCCCAAACCCTACAGGAAAAAAACCCTAAACTCTCATAACAACCTACATCTCTAAGCCCTAAGCTCTCATTGTGGAGCCTTGCCTGCCTTGTGCGGGTGTGAGAGTCGAAACTCTCATAGAGAGCCTGACAGCAACCCCCGGTAAACCCTAGACCCTGAGAAACCGAGGTCCTTCCGCGGTGGCCAGGCGGCCATCTGCTTGGACGTCGACCGCTGCATGCAGCCAAGCCCTCAAGTTACGGTCTTCCAGGCCTTGGGCCTTAGAAGGGTTGTCTGATTTTT
Source organism: Symbiodinium necroappetens (assembly GCA_905231915.1). Taxonomy (NCBI): domain Eukaryota; class Dinophyceae; order Suessiales; family Symbiodiniaceae; genus Symbiodinium; species Symbiodinium necroappetens. The sequence continues at coordinate 2,031 of CAJNJA010041019.1, read as the reverse complement.
TTTTTGAATTTGGGCTTCAAGGGTTGTCTGACTTTGACTTTTCTTGGAGTCTTGGGGTTCAGGGTTGCTGGATGTTCAAAGGGTTGTTTGACTTTTAGTAGGAATTTTGGGGTTCAGGGTTGCTTGACTTTTTAGGAATTTTGGGCTTCAAGGGTTGCTTGACTTTTTTGGAGTTTTTTGGGATTCAGGGTTGTTTGACATTTTTTGGGAATTTTGGGGTTCAGGGTTGTTTGACTTTTTAGGATTTTCTGGGTTCAGGGTTGCTGCTTGACTGTTTGGGAAGTTTAGGGTTCAGGGATGAGGTTCTCCCCGCTATTTCACATCATGTGTGGGCTGCGGCTATGTCAGATCTTCATGGGCAGCCATCACGCTTCGAACAAGAAGCCGTGTCGATGCTTGGGGTCCAAGCCTGTCAATCCCAAAGCCCTAATGGGTAGTTCTCTAAATTAGGGTCCCTTTTGGGGGTCCTTCTAATGAGGGTGCCGTACTGTATTGGGGACCTAAAAAGGGACCCTACTTTAGAGATCTACCCTAATTCCTAAGCCGAAAAAACTTTAAACCCTGAACCCCCAACCTTAAACCCTGCCTCAGAACCTGTGCCGTGGATGCCCAGATATGCGTGATGGTAGTGCGGCATGGCAACCATGGCTTGGATTCGAGATTTTTTAGGTTCACAGACTTTTTTTTAGGCGTTTAGCTTTTGTGTCAGCGGCTTCGATACAACTTCTTGACTTCACAGGGATCCTGGTCCCTTAGGTTTTTTTGAAGTTTAGGGTTCCTTGTGGGTTTGCGCTCAGAGCTGAACTGAGCTCAGAAGCCTCAGCCCGAAGCCTGCGGGCCCCTGCACCCGAGCCCCCAAAGGTAGGAAAACGCATGGAACCCTGCAACCTCTATGTCCTCTGACCCTCTCAGCCTCACGCCCAAAGCGGACATCCGCAGCCCGATCGCGTGCACTAGGCTGTGTGACACGACGGAGGATTGCCTGCCCGGCCAGAATTGTGTGCTCGGAAGAGCAGGAGTAGGTAGGTACCCAGAGAACCCAATACCCATTAATTAAGGAATATGCCTTAAATCATAATATTAGGGCCCCTATAATTTAAGGTATATTCCTTAATTAAGGTGTATTGGGTTCTCTGGGTAAGGCTTTGTACTGATGGCCTCACCGCTCTTCCTCCTACTGCTACGCTGCTACACCTCTGCTGCTACCGCCGTTGTGAACTTTTATGGTGACACTCGCAACCTGACAGAGCAGTCGCCGCTAGGGGAGCCGACATCAAAGCAAGAAGGATGATACTGGCGATGATGATGATGATCACAGTGATGGTCCTCAAGGATTGTATGGATAGCCACGGGCAGTCGGATCATGGTCCTCTCAGCAAGAAGTCTGAATCTTGATTAGCCAAAAAGTGTCAGACGGTAGCCGAGATGAGCAGCCCCTGAGCCGATGTGCTCGTGCTGACGACTTTGTTCGCAGTGGTTCGAAAGCATTGGGCGCTTGACCCTGAACCTAAGGCCATCGGCTTGGACATTTCTTCTTCCGTGCCCGGGATAAGATACTAGAATAAACTATAATATGTTATAATATAGCATACTCAAGTACAGTATATAATATGCTATACCTGGAATAAGCTATAATATGTTGTAATATACTATAATACAGTATAATGTATACTAGACTACACCTGGGATGGAGTGGCGAAAGGCTCATTTTGGGATGTCCCAGCGCTTTTCCGCACTCGCACCTGCGGTAGGATCAAGGGGAGATCCGGCGGTCCAAACAGTCAGCTTCTTTAGGGTTTATACGGGGGTATTAGGGGTTTAGGGTATACAGTCTAGGACATTTGCAGGTGGGTAGTTACCGTTGGGACATTTTCAGGTGGGTAGTTACCGTTAGGACACTTTCAGGTGGGTAGTTACCGTTAGGACAGTTTGCAGGTGGGTAGTTACCGTTAGGACATTTTCAGGTGGGTAGTTACCGTTAGGACAATTTGCAGGTGGGTAGTTACCGTTAGGACATTTTCAGGTGGGTAG
>CAJNJA010041008.1:0-27768 GCA_905231915.1 Symbiodinium necroappetens | reverse complement strand
CTACTACTACTACTACTACTACTCCTACTGCTACTGCTGCTGCTGCTAGTGCTAGTGCTACTGCTATTGCTACTGCTACTGCTACTGCTACTGCTGCTGCTACTGCTGCTGCTACTGCTAATGCTAATGCTAATGCTAATGCTACTGCTACTGCTGCTACTGCTGCTACTACTACTACTGCTACTACTATTACTACTACTACTACTACTACTGCTACTACGACTGCTGCCAACAATTCTATTCTGGTTGATAGAATTTTTTGTCGGTACTATTTTACTAGTTACAGTCCTACTGCTACTGCTGCTGCTAAACCCCGGCCTTGAGAACACGTCCCGACATGCATGCAACCCTCCTGTGACCCTACAGTACGCCCGTGGAATGCGAGGCTCCACGGAATCGCAGGGTCTGGTTGTGGCTGCTTATAGAAACCCGCTATTCCATGCATCTCCATCGTAAGGAAAGGAAAAAGGCCGAGCCCTTTCAGGAGTTCCGCTGCGCCGACCTCTTTAGTCGTGGACCTTCTTGAGCTGATGTCGCTTTGCATTCAGGTGGCCCTCCTGAGCGGGAATCAGGTGCATGTTCAACTGGAGCCGAGCTGTACCGTCGAGGTGCTGATGGAGCAGTCGCAGCAGCAGTTCGGAGCAATTGTGAACAGACTCATAGGCGAGGACGGGAGGGCGCTGCACAGAGCAGCTACCCTAGCTGAAGCGGGTCTCCATGATACGGAAACGGTCTATGCTTTGCTGGGGCAAGAGGCTGTGGCGGCTTCTGGCTATGCCTTCGTCAAAATCTTTGCCAGTGGCTCTGTCGTAACATGGGGCAGCGATGCTTGGGGTGGGGACAGTGGAGGGGTGCAACCGCTGATGGAGGTAGCACATGTGCAGGCAACAGAGCGCGCCTTTGCCGCCATCCTGCGAAACGGAACTGTGGTCACCTGGGGTTCCCGTGCCTTTGGAGGTGGATGCACTGTGCAGGCCAAGCTCCGAGATGTCCAACAGCTTCAAGCCTCTGAGCGTGCCTTTGCAGCCATCCTGGCCGGTAGATTGGTGTTGTGTTGGGGATCCTCCCAGAATGGTGGTGATTGCACTGCCGTCCAGGATCAGCTTGTGGACGTTAGCTGCATTCAGGCTTCAAGGGGCGCCTTCGCCGCGATCCATGCCACTGGGTCAGTGACCACTTGGGGTCATCCAGACTATGGCGGGGACAGCGCTGCAGTGCGGCAGCTGCTTGCACAAGTGCGACAGATCCAAGCGTCAGGCAGAGCATTTGCCGCAATCCGGTATGATGGATCCGTTGTCACTTGGGGTTGTGCCGACCATGGAGGGGACAGCACTTCTGTCCAGACACTTTTGAAAAATGTCGAACACATTCAAGCATCGGAAACAGCGTTTGCTGCCATTCTCGTTGATGGATCTGTGGTGACGTGGGGGTACCACAAGATCAGCAGAGACCTAGTGCAAGAGCAGTTCCGGGCTGTTCAGCAACAGCTGCTAGGTGTACGGCAGATCCAAGCATGCCAGAACTCTTTTGCGGCCATCCGGCATGATGGACGGGTGGTGGGCTGGGGTCCGGTCGGAGTGTTATCAGGTGATCTGCAAGCTCAGCTGAGAGATGTGCGGCACGTGCAAGCATCGAGCCAGGCCTTCGCCGCCATTTGTGGCGATGGATCTGTCGTTACCTGGGGATCGCCTGGGGCCGGGGGCGACAGCAGTGCTGTCCAGCACCTGCTATGCGATGTGCAGCAGATCCAGGCGTCTGAGCGAGCCTTTGCTGCTCTGCTTCGAGATGGACGCATGGTAACCTGGGGCGATGCAGGCTACGGGGGCGACTGCAGCGCTCTCAAAGATAGGCTGCTGCATGTGCAGCAGATTCAGGCTTCCAAGCGTGCTTTTGCTGCAATCTTAGCAGATGGATCGGTTGTAACCTGCGGCTTCCCCGAGGAGGCTGGCGCCGAGAGCAGCTAACAAAAATGCTCGACTGGGGCTGGTGATCTTCGCCTGAGATCATGACCGCTAGATTCCTAGATTCAGGATCCCTATCAGCAGAACTAGTGCTAGTTCAGAGCCGGTTTCCGGTTTGAAGGTATCTTGGGCTCGCATGCTTCGGGCCCTTAGTTGGCTCAGTTTAGGTAACGGCGCCAGCAATGCGCCTTGCATTTTTGCATATACCTTGTTGTTGCACGTTGCCAAAAACACCGGGAAAAGGCACAATTTACAGGAACTCCCGTATTTTTAGAGGTTGACAGTGCGAAAACCTAGACAGCGGCAGCGTTTCCGCACAGACTCCGAGCGAAACTTTGTCAAGCCTTACACTTCCTGCTGAGGCCGACCAAGAAATGTACGCTTGTGACAACGTGTCTTGTTCTACATCCTCGCATAGTGTGTTTTACAAAAAGGATAACAAGGCAATATTACTGTAAATACCAGCTTTTTGGGCATGGTCGCCACAGGCATGGATGCTTGTGACATCGTTTCTTCCTCCACATCCTTGCGCAGTATGTTGTACAAAGCAGCACAAATGCTGTAGATACCAGTGTTTTGGGCATGGACGCAATATGAATATGACGTTCCTATCCCCCCCACCCCCCACCCAAACAGGAAAAGTATCCATGCAACTTGAAAAAAGTGGCTTAAACGCAGGGCGTGTTACGGGCGCCATCACCTCAGTTTACCATATACTGATCAGGGATCAGGGCGAATCCCGGCGAGGTTTCCAAGAAGCCGCCGAGAAGCCGGCAGACAAAAAGCTCCTCTCCTAAAATGGGGGCAGGTGTACGTGGACGTTGAGAAGGACGTGCTGGAGAGACAGACCTCGGAAGAAGGAGTTTCCACAACTCACGAGGCAGGGCCATTTATTTATCCATTTATCTACCTCTCGATCTATCTATCTACCTATCTGTCTATGCGTATATGTATGTACATGTGTATGTATATGTATATGTATATATATATATATGTATGTATATATATATATATGGATTATTAATTAAAGAGTGTGCAATGCAAGCTTCTACATGACCTTGCACTTCCCAGTATGTGCCAACCATTGCAGCTGCCTAGTGCCTTTGCCACAACCGCAATGGGAGTCTAAGTTTGGCTGCCATCCCGGGCAAGGCTGCTGTGGTTGTCTCATTCTTCGAGAGGACGGCCGTGTGCCAGGGCTTTGCCTTGTACTGGGGGCTGATGTTGGCCTGTCACGATGCCGTCATTTTCTGGCATTCATCTTTCTCGCCAGGAGCTGCTCGATTCGTGTGGCTGTGCCCGGCAGTGACGGCTTGGCAGTGGAGCGCCGTGCACTGACATTGGTAGTGGCCCAAGTTTCTCCGGCAGGAAGAATTCCTGCCCGATGCAACGATGCGACAGGTTGGAGAGTCGGACCTCGTAGTGGAGAAGTGCACCTACAAGGTCATGCTTTCGCTAGCTTTCGCGCTGGTTTCGCCGCGGTTAGTTCAGAAGTACTCACACAGGTGGATCGCGCCAAGGGGCGCATCACGATCAGCCTGGGCCTTTGTTTCCAGATGGACATCGAACACCTAGTTTGAGCTTCAGACCCACAACGATTGCAGGCTTCTACAAGAAAGATGAGAAGAAGAGATGGCAGAGTGTTTGCCCCCCGGTCGGTGCAACGACTCCATGTCGGAGGCACTCTGAATCAACAAGCTCTGATTCTCTGATTTGCTCGTGAACTGATGGTCGACCACGACGATTTGCCAAGGTGAAGCCCCAGAAAACATGAGCTTTGCCGGGCAAGCTGCTTTTGCCAATCGGAGATGTTTCTGCAAGGCTCACCTATCAGTCACACTAGGTGTGCCTGGCCGACTAGGCTTCCATTTCTCATTTAGGCTTTCTGTGCAGACATGCTGTCCACCGGGTAGCTCGTTGCTTTAGGCCCTGTACCCACAGATTATGCACAAGTAACAGGGTAAGAGGAAGAAGGAGCAGGAGATGCTGCGGAATGCAGGAGCTTCTAGCTGTTTAGGGCGAAATCATGATGGGTAGCTGCTCATGACTGTTCGCCGGATGATGTGTGGAAGGCATAAAACGTGCGGCAATGCCTGAATTTTTCGATGCCACTCCGTCACCCGACCGGCTTTCTGCCCAACTCCCCGTGCTTGGAGTTGCAGCTCTGGCCTTGTGCCACGATGGCCCAAGCTGGACAATCCTGAAGAAGCCGACCCTTGCAAACACTTCCAAAATCTTGCGGACCCAAGCCATGGCAGCAAGACAGGCTTTGAATTCCGCTCGATCACTGAAACTACAGGTTCTTGGAACGACAGCCTCGGTGACAGACTGCCGTATTGGGTGGGGGTGTCTTTGCAATGCAGCTCCCCGCCAAGCGGCGACGCCAAGGTGCGAAGGGCAAGTACAATTCCCCGTACAATTCTGCGTCATGGAGCGGGCCCTGCTGTTTTGCAGACGCCTGAGTCATCTGTTGTTCCGCAGGGTTCCCCGTATAGTTATGAGCATTATTAAGATGCTGAGTATTATTTGCATAAAAATTATCTATTCTTGGTTTTATCCTGCTCCTTCTTGTTATGATGACGATAATTTTTGAGTATCAGTTCTTGATTAGCATCGTCATCGTCGTCTTTGTTACTATACTAACTAAGAGATTATTTTTACCATTGTTACCATTATTGCTATTATGACAGTTCTTCTTCTTCTTCTTATTATTATTATTATTACTATTATTACTATTATTATTATTATTATTGTTATTATTATTATTATGACATTTGTTCTTCTTCCCATTGTTTTTCCTATTAGTCTGGCTGTCAAGATAATAAGAATAATAGCACACGCAGTAATAGTGCTAATATTAATCATAACAAAACAGTAGTAGTTGTAGCAATATTAATAATAATCATCATTATCATCAGAAGCATCATCATCAGCAACACAACTTGTGTTAAATATTCATTTTGTTGTGGGTCTTTTTTTATTGTGAATATTGCATTATCATTCTTCCTCTTATTATTAGTCTTACTAGCTATGATGAATTCTCTGTGGTTGATGACTGGGCAGGCGTTGGGGCAGATGTCAAGGCTCTGATGCGGCAGCTGGCCGAAGGCCAAGAGGAACCTGCCGCTTCTGGAGGGTTGATGGTTTAGGCGTCAAAGCTTAGTGCATTGCAGTGGATGCTAAACAAAGCGGGTCAAAGCTTAGGGTCTACAGGGCTTCAATGGTTTAAGGGTTTTAGGGTTTGGGGTTGAGGCAGGCGTTGAGGGCTGCTGATCGCTTCGGTGCTTGCCGGGACTTCTGTGGTAGCTGCCTGGTAGCTCTACTGGTAGGCATGAGGTGCTGTGATTCTTCAGCGTCTGTGGGTTTCCAGGCTATCTGATCCATGCAGGAGTGAACATAAATCAAGAACTGCTTGTGTTTGTATGCGCTTTGACGTTGCCTTGGACCGGCAGACTGTGGCAACAGAACGCACGTGCGCGTTTTGTTGTGTGCTCAGCTGGACTTCTGGTGGCAGAAGACTCTCTATTGTAGGCTCAGGATCTCCAATGTCAAGCACCAAATCCCGAATGCCTGTATCCACAGATCGCCGACAACGTAGCTGGAGACGTGTGCCGGGCCCTCGGTGTGGTAGATTTTACCGGGCTAGTGCGGGATGCACGGCTCAAGCCCGATGGTTCAGCAACTCGGAGATGGATAGCATCCTGTCTGAGCCGTAGCGGATGTGAAGAGTATTCCAGCTTGACGAAAGGCATGTTCCAGGGCTTGTTGAACTGCCCTTGACGCAGGATTGGCACTTTGACGCTGGCACGGAGGCATAGTCCTTGGTGATGCTGGCCGTTCTCGTAAGCTTTTGTGACTTTTTCACTCTCCGGCATGGATGCCTAATCTCCGGTTTCTGTGTCGATTCTACGGCCCTCCAAGGCGCAGAGCCGGGGTACATTTGCAAGCCATAGTAGGCTTAGTCGGCATCCAACAGGAATACAACGGACATCGGCAGATGATGCGACGACAAAGCTCAAGCTCAACATCGCAAGGGTGCAGAAATATAGCAATAGGCATAAACAGTATCATATTATATTCTATGCTTTAGTATGGTATAGTATAGTTAGTATAGTATAGTATAGTATAGTATAGTATAGTATAGTATAGTTACCTACACAAACTCAAGCGAAACCATGGCAAAGTGAGGAAAGATGCGCTTTGCTTCAGGCAGCACATCGAGCTTGATGTCTTCGTGTATGGTGCTGCCACCAGCGCAGCAGCCTGAGGCCGGTGGTGGCAGATCTTGCTCAACTCAGGGGGAGCAGCTGTCGACTCTGCTGCTGTCATTGTCCCCGCAAAATCCGAGGTTTATGCTGAAAGCAGCCGGTGGTCGCTGGCCGAGGAGATTTTTGATCAGGACTGCCACTCATTGAGATCCGGAAAGTTTCGTAGTTTTCATGGCTTGCAGGTACGGTCAGCTGGACTCCGGCCCGACATGGTGTTGCGCCGCTTACCCGGTGCACTTCCATTGCTCTTTCCATGAGAGTAGCACGGGCCTTTTCAAAAGGTTGTGTTGTCTGCGTGCGAAGATGTAGATGCTGCCAATTCTGGTAACCTTGCGCTGATGTTGTGATCGGCAACGTTCTAGTCGCCCGACTGTTTGGCGAAGGGGACGGAGCCAGTGAATCTGCCAAACACGCTTCCAACGACCAGCACCCGATCTGTCAGCGTTTCGCAAGTTTGACATGCCGACAAGTGACCCGAGACAGGAATGGAATCACTCGCCTTTAAGCTCAACTTACATTGCTGTCTTGAGGCCGCTGTGCACGTCGCCGAGCCATGAAGCCGAGAGTGATGCCGCCGTGGGATCCGGACGAGGTGCCAAGGCTTTGACGGCCGAGCCAATGCTGCAGGGCCCATCGCCAGGGCGCTTTAGATGCTCGGCTGAGGGGTACAAGGATTTGAGCTGGGAAGCTTTCAGGGCGTCAAGTCTTCTGGAGCCGAGGACACCTCGTCTTCTGGCAGCTGTCGCTGTGGTGCCTGAACTACTCGGGCCGATGCTCCATGCGGCGGGCGGACGAGATCGCGGAAGGTGCAGCATGGGACTGGCCAAGCGGTGCTTTCCTCAGGTTCGGGAACGAATCCGAGCTGATCTACACCAGGCGCGGGGCATGTCTGAAGGAAGTTCCTGCAGTAGGTAGGGGGATTAGGGGGGGAATTCCGGGCTCAATTCTGGGGCATGGCGACCTTCTACCGGCGCTGAGGATTACAACGAGCGCAGGGCTGACCATCTCGGATCTGCAGATCATTGTTCCCGCTGCCGAATGCAGGGAATGGAATGCCTCCGACTTGGGACCTTACACTCTGTTGATCCACATGCACGATGCGTCGTACCTGGAGTTGCTGCTCCACATAACCGCCGATGAAAACTCGACCTTGTTTCTGGGCCCCTCTCTGGAGGATGGCTATGAGATAACCTTAGCCAGCGAGCAGGGCATCTCCTCCATACGAAGGCTGATTGCGAGCCGAGTGCAAGGAAGCACACAGGAGTATCCTGGCAGGAAGGGTAGAACATCCATGACACAGCGCCCCGCCTGTCACGTGCGCATGTAGCGGTAGTGGCCTGTTGAACACTTCCACGATGGATCCCAACGGAGAGTTTCAGCAGCAACAGGTCATATCAAGCAGCTTCTCTCGACCACATGCTGTCATAAAAAGAGTAGAAGAAGCAGGCTGTACTAGGGCGGTGAAGTCTGTACTCAGAGGCAGGTGCTCAGCTCTTCGAAGACCCCCCGGGCCCAAACCCTGCGAAACCCGCTGCGATGCTTCAGGCAGGGGCTTTCGGCCCTCCCCGGTGCTCGGCTCTCCATCCGCCTCTCCTGGCAGCTGCTGCTTGGGGCCGGCACCCTGAGGCCTTCACCCGGGATAGCCCCAAAGAGTGGTTTTTAGGGGGGTGGGTTTTGGGGGGGGGCTCGGAGCTGGCGGAAGGGTTTGTGGTTTCTGCAGGTGCAGGGATAGGACGAGGAAGGGATCCTGCGTTCCGGAGTCTATGTGTGTGTGTTTGGCAGGCCACGGCTTCGACATTTGTGCGGGAAACCTGGTCAGTGCCGTCCTGTCAGGAAGCCTTTAAGAGCTTAGGACGACGTCCAGCTATGACGTCCGTCGGATCTTGCTGGGTTCCCTTGCATTAATGACGTTGGTCCATGCTCATGAAACTCGAAAGTATTTGAGAAGCATTCCTGCATCTCCAACACCTGCTTCTATACTTTACCATGCTATACGATACGGTGCTATACTATCCTATGCTATATAAGATCTTCTACACTTTTCTACACTACAGGGTCCTCCCAAGCCTGAAGGATCTACAACGGCAGCGAGCCGCTTGCTGCGACGCAGCTGTTGGCTTTCGTTGACCCGGCGCCACCGCGCCGGGCCAGTGACCTGTGCCTAGCCCTGACTTCAGAATTTACCGCTCTTGCTCATATGCAGAAGAAGACATATGTGTACATGTATATATATATACACACACAGAGGTCTGTATACACATGGTTTTTGTAGAAATGTATGTATGTATGTGTGTATGTATGTATGTATGTATGTATGTATGCATGCAGATATACATTGCGATGACGGGGGCCCTGGAGATCATCATAACAGCAGACGTCAGTGAGTCAGGCCGAGAGCTGGAAGGAAGGAACGTCTCTCTCGCAAACTCGATGCATGTATCAGGTCCTTTGAGAGCCCATGTTACTACGATTCTAGTATAGTACAGTACAGAAAACTGTTCAAAAAGAAACCCTAAACCCTAAAACCCTAAACCCTAAACCCTAAACCCTAAACCTCGAACCATGAGCCTTGCCTGCTGCGTGCGAGTGTGAGAGTCGAAACCGTGTAATCCAGTATGTTTCTGAAGATAGAGGCGCCTCTGGGCTACAACGACGAGCAGCGCAGGCCCTCGGAGGGACGGCTTCGGATCCCAAGCCTTGCAGCAGAAGAGCTCTGAACCGAGGGATGGAGCAAGACCCATGATTCGCTATTGATATTATTGTTATTGTTATTACTGTGATTGTGACTACTAGTCTTATTCTTGAAAATAATATTAGTATTAATACTAGTATGAAAAAACAATAATCACATTAGGTTTCGGATACCTTGACATCACCCGTCCCCCTATTCAACTCCCAACGTTAAATAAAAGCGTTAAAACACCAAAACCCTCCAAATTCGCAGCCCCATGCTCTCGCCCACACTGGTGGAGTCGCGAGTGTTAGAAAGAGCTTCGCAAACCAACGCATGACGACGAACACACCTGCTGCTGGCTGTTGTTGCTTCTGCTCCACCTTCTTAGTGTGCAGTTCTGTGCCTGCTGCTGCTGAGCTGTTCTAGACCACTACCTCTACGACGGCCTCCGCCACCCGCACAGCGACAGCAACAGCAGCAGAAGCAGCAGCAACAACAACAGCAACTGCAACTACAACTCTGACTGAGCTACAGCTGCAGCTACAGCTAAGCCACAGCCCACGGCTACAGCTACAGCTGCGGCTACAACAAACCACACCTGCTGCTGCTGCTGCTGCTGCTGCTGCTGCTGCTGCTGCTACGGCAGGCACCACTCAGCAGGAGGACTTGTGTCGCAGCAATCAGCCGGAGCTCACACTGCTTATACCGATGACGGCACATTCAAACTGCCCATGCAGGTCTCTGGAGCGCCTGTCCCGTGGGCCGGTCTGCGCCGGTGCTCGAGAGGTGCCTAACCCGTGTGGTGATTTAGAGACGACGAGTCGGTTTTCTCGTCACCTGTCTAACTAGCATCGGCATTGGGCGACGGCGTCATCGCCATCGCCCCCTTCATTGTAGTTGCTGCAAGGTCCATATCATCCATGTCGCGGAAATTGCTATCGCAACGTATCGTGACCATCTTCACCAGCATGCATCACCAGCATCACCAGCATCACCAGCATCGTCACCGTCACCACCATCATCGCCAACATCATCGTGAGCATTACAGTTGGCCAGTGCAATGTGATCAGTTGTGAAACTCTCAGCCTGGAGAGGGAGGAAGGCCTCGTGGTAGTCAGCCGGCAGATGCAAGAATTTGCTGAGCCTTTTGAAGTGGCTTCCCCATCTCTCCGGGCAGGGAGAATCACCAGCGGCCCATGCTCAAGCTGGTTAAGAGGCTTAGTGGCACTGATTTTTTGGGCCTGGTGGATGGCACACGAGCACGAAAAGTGACCGCTCCCGTGTCCAAGGGATGGGACACGGCCATCGGAATGCGAAGAAACGCTGCAAGACGTCGCAGCTGCCGGGCTACAGCTAGGTGCTCTCTCCAAGGGGTCTGCCCTCACGGCCGAGGTTCCCAGCAGCGACTGGCAGAGCTGGCCCTTGCCTCTGGTGCTCACAGATAATCGGTTGGAAGCTCTGGAAAACTTCAGCTTCATGCAAGGCAGGACTTGGGATCTCGGGCCTTTGCTGGGTTTCCGTCTAGTATCTGTCTGCATGTCAGTCTGTCTGTCTATCTACAGACTGTACCTCCCTACCTACCTGCCGACCTGCCTACCTACCTGCCTACCTGCCTGCCTGCCTGCCTGCCTACCTACCTACCTACCTACCTACCTACCTGTCACGCGAGCTAGCTAGCGAGCTGGCTGCAGCTGGATATTTGTCCACCTATCGGTGTATTATTTGTCTGGCTATCTGTGTGTACACATTAACTGTACATACTTGTGCATATACATATGAAAAATGCACATAACCACAAACATATACAAACATGTGCACATAGCATTGCTTCTATATGCAAAAGCGCAATACGACATAGCATGAACTAGCAGAATACAAGGCGATATAGCAAGGTCTTTTTTCATTTCGTATGCTCTAGTAGAATAGTAGAATGCTTTATAATACTTCATAATATAAGGTTGTAGACTGTAGCATCGTAAACAATGAGATAACATGATACCTTGTAGCGGGTCAAAAAAGTACAATGTAGTGTAGTGCCGTATTCTGTTCCATACTATATTGTACGATATGTACCTTGCTATACTAGAACGAAATATATCATAATCTCATAGAATAGAATATAGCCTTTAGGGTAGCATCATGAATGTACTATTTTTTTGCAATGTGGAATACCACAACATAAAAGCTATCATTGTGATATAGCATAGCATGCCATGGCATAACGGAACATACCATCGTGCCATATAAAACATCATAGCGTGTCATAACATAATATAGCAGTATGTGACATCAGTTTGTTTTATGTCGTGTCAGGTGTATTGTGTTGTGCATAATTGTTCTGTGGTATCATGTTGTACTAGGTTTCATTATGCTGTTTTATGTCGTATTGAGGTGCCTGATTTTATGTCATTCATCTTGTTCTACGTTCAGGAAACACAACCTACAGGCCGCATACCTGAAGCTTTCTTACTTTGGGCTTTGCCACAAATCAGTAAGAATCTGGTTGCATAAGCATAAGTTGAGAAATGCTACTGCGAATTTATCAATTGCTTTGTGTGTGGAAGGCGCTGGAAAACTGCATGTTAGCTGGAAAATATCGGGCCCGCAATGCCGTTCATTCTCTGTTTATCTGCTGTTGAGTTATGTCATGCTGTAGTGGTTGTTTAGTGTTATTATTGTCCTGTGCTATGTTATGTTGTAATATGTTCTGACCCATGATGTACTTCCGTTGTATTATACTATACACCATGATACTTCTTTGAAAAATCAGTCTCTGTTATGTTATGTCACGAATTGTTGTTTCCTATTGTTTGTCTCGGTGGCACTTTGGAAAACTCTTCGGTTTCTCTTTATGGTTCCCAGAAAGGTACCTATTATAAATACTTGCGAGGGCCCCTACACTACAACCCTGTCACAGTCTGTTCTGTTTTGATGGGCTAATGCACTCTTATTTCGGTTTATGTTATGTTATCTTCATACTTCTGGTAGTTGTATTGTATGGTTATATCAACATTTACATTGTATCTACATTTATGTTGATGGCATTTCATTTTGTCATGTCCACGGCCCTGCGCCTGCTGGCCGGGCTCCAGGCGGAGTTTACGAGCTTTGCTACGCCCCGAACGCCCAAAACGACTGTGTTTGCAGCGCTGGTGTCTGCGACTTTGACATGCATTGGGGGGTTTCGGGGCTAGTGTCAACGGTCGGGGTCTGGGGTCCATCTTCCCAGCAGCAACGAGCCCGGAGGTTTAGGGTGAGAGTTGCCTGGGGGCTGGCTGGAACCTCTGGCTGTGCTGCCAAAGTGAGAACCTGCAGTGCAGAAACAGGCCGAAAGGCGGTTGGGAGGGATCACCCCCGTCTTCGTAGTGTTTCCTGCTTCAAAGTTGAGGTACGTGCAGTCTCACTGGGGAGTCCTGCACACCCTCTGCGCTTACTGCGTTTGGGTCCTGCAACCCTTTCGCGACCAGCGACCGAAGCTCGAGCAGCAGCTGGGCTGGCACAGAAGTGTTGGACGAGACGGCCAGCCAGCTGCTCTCACAAAACCAATTCCAGACTCAGGCAGCATTTTGTTCGCAGACGTGGTCGTACGTGGAGTTGCCAGCCCTTGCAACACCACAGGCGCGGAGAGTGTCTGCATAGAAACCGCGAGTCTGCGACACTTATCGTTGCAGGTTGCCTGGCATTGCAGCGCTGGGACTGCTTCTTCCGGCCTGGAGCAGGTGGTGGCCTTGGATGGGGCTTCAACAGGAGGAAATCATTGTGCTCGTCCGAGGCACAGGCCCTTGCCTCCTCGACTTCACAGAAGCAACTGGTCGCAATGGCTGGACCCTCACTGCCGGAGTTCTCAGCCGTGTGCCTTGGCTTGTCCCATCGTAGCAGTTTGTGTGAGGGGCTTTGGAACATGTCGCTGAGGCGAGCTGGACAGCCGACTTCGGGGCAGATGCATTGGTCGCCAGCGGCGCACTTCTCCAGGACTTCCCGCAGCAGTGCCCCATCCGCACGAAACCTTTGAACAGAAAGGGTCTGGAACGTAAGGTTCCCAAGCATGTCGAAGGTCTCGACGTGCTTCCGTAAGCTGCAGAACCCCAAGCACGTGCTATCTGACTGCAAAGGTGATCGCGCATGACTTGTGCCGTTTAAGGTGTGGTGCGCCAGAGGCGGCGTCAACATCTTTTCAGTCGAGACGCTCGAAAAGAAGGAACGTGTTGGAGTTGAGTCTGATTGCGCTTTGAGCAACTGGTGCATGTCTGCTTTTGAGGCAGCTTCACGTGCTTTCGGGAGAGAATTGCTAAAGAATGCGTCGGCTTGTTCGGCACACGGAGCGCTACAGCCGGGTCATTCTAGGTGCTGCCCTGGAGCTGGCATCAGCCTTTCCTGCAGCCAGCCTACCAGCTGTGCGCGATGATGCAACTTGGCGGGATGACCTCCTGCTATGCATAGTATGACGGCTCACATGGCTTTTCACGACAGAAGCAAACCTAGGTGACCACGCCTTTCACCGTGGCACTGTGCTACTGCGGCTCTGTCCCTTGGTATCTTTGCAACAGACCATGCTTTTGCCTTAGAGCGAGGCGGGGCAGGGCCGTGGAGCTGCTGATTTCCACTAAGGTGGGGTCTTGCTCTGATAGAGAAGACTTCGTGCAAGCTTTCGGGCGCCTGTACATGTGCCTTGGATGAGACCGACGTCTGCACATCTTGGGGTTTGTGGCGGAAGTTTCTCTGCCCAGGTGGGTCATTCACGTTTGCGATCGCGACGATTCAAGTTGCGACTTTTCTAGAAGAAGCACTGACCTTCTGCTCCAGTGCATGTCGTCCTGCCGCTTGCATTCCTTCCGATTCCTTCTCTCAGTTCTTTCCTGAGACAGCGCGGAGCCTTTGCGATTGATTCCGGCATGGAGGTGATACCTCCTACTTGCGTGTGGTGCCCCAGCAGCGGTTCGTGACAAAGCTGCATGGTTGCAATGAGCGCAGAATTTGGATTCGCAGTTCCTTTGGCAATTTGTGGCTGCGTTGCTCACCAGCTCTTTGTTCGTGGTGCAAGCGGCATCTCAGGGAGCAGAGAGAAGCCAGATAATATACGTAAGACGAGCCTGATTCAGAAATCTTGCGGCTTTGTTCTGTTTATGGATCCAAAATTTTGGGTCTCTAGGGCCAGGGTGGTTTTAATCAGGTTCCTACATGATAGGAAAGAGCAGAGAGAGCTGGAATCAGGATCTTTTGCCCACCCGGGGGCGCCTGTTTGAGCGGGACCTTGAATCGGATCAAGTTCCTGGAGGCTGGGAAGGTTTAGGGTTTAGAGAGTTGAGGGTGCGCTTGCTGCCTCGATCTCTTCTTATTCTGAGAGCGGAGGCCGGGGATGCTCCGCCGCGGCCTACCTGGCGCACAGACAACGCTTGCCAGCAGCGGCCGTGCCTGGGCCGAGCCGGGAAGAAGCCTCGCCGCTGCGCGGTTCTTCCCAGAGAGCCCAATACCCCTTACTGTCGTAAAGGAATATGCCTTAACTTAAATCATAATATTAAGGCCCCTATAATTTGAGCTATATTCCTTGTTTAAGGGGTATTGGGCTCTCTGGGTTAGGCCGAGCGCCTTGTTGGCACGCCTCGGCAAGGCAGGAGCCCTCTTCTGTCGCGTGGCCATCTCCGGGGGACAGCCTCTCACTGGACGGCGGCTTCCGGGTTGATTACAAGGACGCTTCACCGCACAGGAGCTATGAGGGTCGGATGTCGCAGAGGTGGTGGTGGTTGGGATGTCAGCGCCTGAAATCGTGGGCATGTTGTCGATCAGAGGTGTGGTCGACCTTCCGCGTGCAGTTCGCGGCGCCTCCGAAGACCACGTTCGTCGTTTGCTACTGCAGCATGGCCTGTTTGCGTTGACCTAGTGCTAGGGAGTTCGACGTGTGTGGCATTGCGGTGTATTGAGAGATGATACACAGACTAGCCAAACAACACACTGCACGCAATCAGAACCTGATTGCCGGGTGGTGTGATGAGCCCCAGGCTTGCCGCGAAGGCACTCCCTTGTTCTCTCGGGTCACCTTTTGTGCGCGGTTTTTGTGTTGACTCGGCATCACGCCCACGACATGGGCCGTGCGACTGGTACCAAAGTGCCCAATTCCCAAGGCTGCAATCAGAGACACAGAGAGGTCCCTGTCAGTGTCTCTGGATTTTTCGAGGTAAGTGCTGTCTTTCGACACACAGCAACAGCTTTGCCACAACGTTTTCGTTTGACGTTTTGGGAAAGGGGAAGGCAGTGAATTGTGTATGATGATGTATGCAAGTGACATATTCGGCTCCGCAGACGAAGATATTGCGGGTGTGTGCGGAGCCGAGCCCACCCCACAAAGATAAGAGATTCTCGCAGTAGAATCGTCGACGCCATGAGCATCACAGGTGACCCATGCTGTGTTGTTGATGTGCGTTTCTGGTTTCCAAGCAGAGGCAACCAGAACTGCGAGTCTGCAGAGAGCTGGCTTCAGGTGGGTAGTGTGCACCCTGGCCGGTGGTAAGTGTGACAGATATAGGGAACCGCAATCACCGTGTGTTTGACGTGGTTACACTGAAGCTACACTGGGAAGCATAGTGGCACAGGGTGTGGGTGTTGATCATGCAGATTGTGGCACTGGTTGCTCTCGTAAGGTGAAGCGTTCTTCTGGGTAATGTGAGCTTCCGGGCTTTTCCGGGCTTCGGATCAAGAGGCGAGAGCTTTCGACAGCCAGTTCTTAATGGCATAAAGGGGTCTGCCTTTGCATTCCCTTGTAGCCCTTAGCTATCAAGAAGAAAGTTAGATGCCCAATGGCCTTATTCTATTTTCTTATAGCAACTCTTCGGCCCCTGGGCCGCTAAGCCGTCACCGCCGTGGCTTGGCCTCTAGGCAAACGGTCCTGGCTTATGCACTGGCGGCCCGGACGATGCTCGGCCGAAGTCAAGAAGCTAGCAATTATTAAGGGAAATAGCAATAAAAAGCCCTAAACTTTAAGCCTTTGTGTTCTGATTCTCTGTCTCCGCCTTTCCAGTTTCATCTAGCCGATCAGACATCACATGCCCCGCCTGGATTGTCCGAGTGCAAGCGCTGAAACTTGAAGCCCTGGGCCCTAGCAGACCTCGCTTGTGCGTATCCTCCTAGCCATGTGAGAGGGCAAAACCTTATTTGTATCTTCAAGCTCCAAATCGCACACGTGTTCCAGCCGGACAGCTTCCCCCAAGGCTGGGTGTGTCACCTTTCTCCGTGCCAACGGAAACCATCCGGTATGTGGACAAGCCAGGCGAGGTGCATCGCGCAACATGCCTGTCATGTCCGTTTTTCTATGGAGGTAGCTTCACGCTTTTCAGCGGCATCAAATCTGGTGCCACCCCACTCAGCTTCGACGGAAACAGATTTCAAGGTGCGGACCTGAGATTGAAAAATGGGAAATTGGAGAGGTCTCAGAGTCTGTGACTCGCCTAGGCGATGCCCTCCTGAAGTGTCCTGGCGAAATGGCTTCTGCCCCTAGAAGGAGCGCTTTCGCGGTCTGGAGCTAAGGTTTCTTTCCTTGGACAATGAGGCCGCATGGAGCCGTTAGAGCGGGTAGCTTTCCAAGTAGGGGTTTCCAATAATAAGGGGTACCTTACTTTGGGGTCCTTATAATAAGGATCCTACTATTTAGGGTACTATATTAGGGTCCCCTCTTTTCGGAAACCCCAAGTAGGCCAGGAAGAAAGAAGCAGCTTGCAGGTGGGAGCGGCAGGAGCGACACTAGTGGACGCCTACGGTGTCAGGACTGGGTTCGTCGGTGTGGCACCAATGCTGTGCGATGCACAGACAGTAATGATCGTGACAACAGGAATAGTAGTAATGAGAAATGCTGTAATAATAATAGTAGCAGCGAAAATAACAACACTAATATTAATGATAATAATAGTAATTAACCATAGTAGCAACACTAATAACAGCAATAATCATAATCATCATAATCATCATCATCATCACCATCATAATCATACTGCCTCGCCGGCATTCCTCGGAGGACCAAGGGCCAAGCCGAGCTTCAAAGCGCCTTGGATGGCGAGTGCGGCACACGGGATTTTTCGCAGACCTTGGTGGATGCCCGGCTTGAATGAGGTAGGCAGAAAGGAGCATACCATGGCATACCACGGCATACTATACTACACCTAATACTATACTGTACTATACTCTACTATCCTATACGCTACTATGCCATACTAGACTGGCACCTTAGGCTTAGACATTCACCGATTGAGACATCGTGCCCTTCGAAGGAAGGTCTCCAAAGCGCAGAGGATGCCGTTGCTCATCGTGCCAGCGCCACCGACCTCAGCAGTGCCCTGGTGCAACTTGACAACGGGGTAGTTTTCTAAATTAGGGTCCCTTTAAATTTTAGGGTCCTTTTCATAAGGGTGCCGTGCTAAATCGGGGACACAAAGAGGGACCCCAATTTGGAGAACTACCCATATGCATGTGCAACATTGAAGCATTTCTGGAAGCGCCCAAGGCCACTTCGCCTTCGCAGGGGCGAACCAGGCATTGACGCTACGGCCAATGAAGGTGCCGCACGATTGGGGACAGAGCTGACTGAGAGCTGAGAAGGACGTAATCGAGTGAGCGTGAGCTAGGCTGTTCATGCACCATCCTACCAAGGCGGGTACTCTTGTGGCCTGCTACTGCGGTGCAATCTCAGCGCAGGGCACCTGCGGCGCCACCTGGAGACTTGGCGGAAAGAGCGTCGTGGCAGAGCGGCCAAGCATGGCCCATCTCCACTTGCTCCAAGTAGGCCTCCTTGGACTGCTTTTGCTCGAACTTTGCTTCTGCTCTTTGCACTACACGGAACTTGTATAGTATACCATACTATAGTTTACTATACCATGCTATGCTATGCTTTTCTGCGCCATACTATAGTATACTGTATACTATGCTGTATACTATACTGCTGAGGTTGTTTGCAGGGCTTCTGCAGATTGCCGGCCCCAGGGGTGGGCAGGCGCGGAGCGTTTGGAAAGAAGGGCAGGGAATCAAACCGGCTGTGTGAGAGACGGTGAAACTAGTCAGAATAATCATATTCATAAGGAGCTCTAAAGATATCACAAGGTATCATGAGATATCAACTACGAGAATTTTCACAACTACAGTATCAGTAATAAGTATTAGAAATGTTTATACTGTTAATAAGGATAATGACTAATAATAACCATAAATGTAGTAAGAAGTCATTTGTAGTTGTAATTGTAAGTGTCATGGTACTAGGCACAGCCGTAATAATAATAATAGCAATAATAATAGTAATAATAATAATACTAATAACAATCATACTAATATCAATAATAACAACAGTAACAATAATGATAATACTAATGGTAGTATCACAACAATAATTGTGAGTATCACAATCATAGTATTAATAATACTAGCAGTAATCGTGTATAATGAAGGATAATGGCACGACGGGTTTGGGCGGTTGACGTTTTTCTGAGTGTTCAGGGTCAGAGAAGGACATAGCACGATACAGCACGTGTCAAGTCACGAAGCCGCAAAATGCTGATGCTGCTGCCCTCAGGCTTGGGTGTTTCCGACCAGACTTCTCGTCGGCCTGCAGGACATTGCAGGCCAACCGGCGAATGCAAGTTCGTCGCATGCAGGGGCCAACAGGCCATAGCAATGTCTACCAGGTGAGCCGCCTGCAGGAAAAACCTCCTGCAAAAAGCGATCGCCTGAAGAGGCTGGGGCTTCAAGGTCACAGACAACCTGCGCCTGGTCACCTCAAGCGCACTTTGCGCCGCCTGGCTCCTCGAAACCTTCGGGGTGCAGTCGGGATGTCCGAAGCTTTCCGGGTCTTTGGTGGCTGGGACATGTGCGATTCGGTTGTGCAGTTTTTCCGAGAGTTCATATTCATATTAAGCCATCTTTGCATAAATGTAGAAGACAGCGACACATTCAGACGGTTTTACGAAGTCGAGCAATGGTGGGACCTTTGCAGCACACGGCTATAGGAAAGCACATGGTAGCACCGCACCATGCCAAACACCTGGCAAGACAGGAAGACAGTACTACGACGAGGCTATCAGAACATTTGTAGGTTATTGTGGAATAAGGCCATGCATAGTTACAGTCATTATTCCTGCAAAAAATGTAACATATTTTTATTGTATACTATTATGTTGTATTCCACCATAATATGCCGTATATTATAATAATCTGATATGCTACAACAGAAGAGAATAGAATAGAATAGAATATGATGTAATGAAGCACTAAATTGTAGCACTAGGACGTGCTGCTATCACAGCCTTGCTCTTTGGCAGTGTGGCATATCCCTGCATGATGTCGTAACTCAGGCGGACTTTGGTGATAGCCAGTATGACATTTAGGCATAAGATGAACCCTCAACCCAAATCCTCCGAGTTGCGAGAGTCCAAGCCCTAAGCCCTACAGTAAACCACAGCCTATTGTCTTTGTCTCGGTGAATCTGCCGGCCTCTATTTAGGATGGGAGCGACGTGCCCGGAAGTGCGTGGAATCCAGAGGGTACCACTGCCGTCAAGGCGGCCAGGGTTGGTGAAGGCCGTGTGCGAAAGTGACTTCGAAGTCGCCCGTCTTTTTCAGGTCGG
This sequence comes from Symbiodinium necroappetens, assembly GCA_905231915.1. Taxonomy (NCBI): domain Eukaryota; class Dinophyceae; order Suessiales; family Symbiodiniaceae; genus Symbiodinium; species Symbiodinium necroappetens. Next base: position 8,268 of record CAJNJA010041008.1, on the reverse strand, counting down.
ATGCCCCTATGGCGTCAATTCCTCCAAGGTTTGTGAGCCGTCATCGGTGGACGAAATGTTGCCTGTGCATTTTGGCATGGACATAGGAATTCAGCCGAAAGCTGCTCTAGCGAGTTCGCAGTGCGACGTGGTCAGCTGAGCGGGTGGGAAAGAATACAAACTTGCTCCTAGGCAGCTTTCTGACAACCTCCGGACCGGAGTACACATCGTGCACTGGCACCTGGGCAGAGAGCAACCCTTTGCTATTTTTGCAGTCTGCTGCTTCTGCGCCATTTCCCGGCGACTGGTGGTGATGGCAATCGTACGGGACAGCACGCGGGACTTACGCTGACGACTTGAAGCCATGCAGTTCTGAGAGCTCATCTTCGAAACCTTGAATTGAGGTTGATCGAGGGGCCACACAGCAGCGTGCTGACGTTCTCCAGCCCCGTGACGGGCCTCCTGCGAGATGGCGATGCATTTGGGCTTGGCGCAGATAGAACTTCGGACTTCAGACTTCGGCAAGGCGTGTTTGGAGCCAGCCTACGCAGATTGGTTCTGCTGCCAACCTGTGAGCTAGGCAATCTACATCGAGCCGAACAGCATTCTCGTCGACGGCCGAGGTCTCGCTGCCACTCGCTCTTGGGTCAAAGGGGGAGCGGCTAGGGGGCTGGAGCTGCAGCCGCGTGCAGATGTCAGTTGCTCTATTTCCGGACAGCAATTCTCCATGACATCCGCATGCCAGCTCGGACGGAGACCTTCAAACTCTAAAGGGGTCGCGAGCCAAGGCCATGACAGACACGGAAAGATTCCATGCTATGGCCCTGACAGGGATGGGCCAGTTCCAGGAGCATACCAAGCTTTTCCATGCGATGCTGTAAAGGACCATGTCAAACGGGTTCAGCATCCAAACTCCTCGCACCAGGATGATGGCACGAACTTTCTACGGCACTGGCATTACGTCCAGCTGCTGACCGCCAATGAGAATGGCCTGTCCGCAACATCGAAGGCCAATGGAGGGTTACAGAGCTGTGGAGGTGAGATCGAGGTCATGTTGGCGCCTGCTTCGGATGCCTTTTGTGCGTTCCAGATGTTCCAGGTACGAATACCAGTGGGGTGGCCGGAGGCAAGGCATGCGTACATCAGGTGATGCTGTGCTTCAAAGCAGTCAAGAAAGCACAGTGTAGATCAGTGTAGCATGGATGCGCTCGCTTCAGGACGTGGAGAAGCCAGTCATCGAGCTGGCCAGCAATCAGCTGCAGCATCTCGGCTGCAACTTATACCGCCAGCGTGGGCACATGAAAAGCACTGTCGAAATGGCGGAGGCTCGCCAAAGACAGGCCAGGCAGACACAATGTGTTTCTTCTGATTTGGGCTGAGGTGGTATCGAAGCAATGTGATGAACTCGCAGGAGGAGTTCAGAGCAAACGGGGTTGTGGCGGACTTGAAGGCCCCAACGTAGGGATGCAACAAGCGTCAGTTGGGCATCGAGAGCTGCTCTCAGGTGTGCTGGGCACCCAACGAGTAACTTGACAGCAGTGTTTCTCCTGTTCCTGGCGGCTTTTGCAAGTACTTCCAATCCGACAGGAGTGTCCGAAAGGGCTCGGTGCCCCTGCTTGTGCCATCGCAATTCCTCGGGCTCATTTGACGAGGTTTGTGAATGCCTGCGCGTGGGCGAATGGGCTCAAGCGACGCAGTCACAAAAGCTCTCAGGTTTTCGCTCCGACTCGTAGCCATGGCCAAGGCTGTCCTCGAGGCGTTGAAAGCAACGGGTGCCAGCGACCTTTCCAAGGCGATCGAGGCAGTCTCTGCCGGCCTCTTCAAGATCAAGACGCTGACGGGCCGTGAGATCCTTGACTCGCGTGGTAACCCCACGGTGGAGGTGGATCTCACCACCGAGGGCGGCGTCACCGTCACTGCCGCAGTGCCCAGTGGCGCCTCCACGGGTGTGCATGAGGCCTGTGAGCTTCGCGATGGTGACAAGACGCGTTACTTGGGGAAGGGCGTCCTGAAGGCCGTGGAGTCGGTGAATACCGTTCTCAGCACGGAGCTGAAGGGCTTCGATGTTTCCAAGCAGAAGGAGCTGGATGACAAGATGATTGCGCTGGATGGCACGCCCAACAAGAGCAAGCTTGGCGCCAACGCCATCTTGGGCGTCTCCATGGCTGCGGCCAAGGCCGCCGCACAGGCCAAGGGCATCCCTTTGTACCAGCACTTTGCGGAGCTGGCCGGCAACGGTTCCAAGCTCACTTTGCCGGTGCCCTGCTTCAACGTGATCAATGGCGGCTCCCATGCAGGCAACAAGCTGGCCTTCCAGGAGTACTTCATCATCCCGGTTGGAGCATCCTCCTTCAAGGACGCCATGCGCATCGGATCGGAGTGCTATCACACCCTGAAGGGCATCATCAAGAAAAAGTTCGGTGGCGATGCAACCCTTATTGGAGATGAGGGTGGTTTCGCGCCCCCCTGCGATGCCAAGCAGGGTGTGGAGCTCATCATGGAGGCCATCGAGAAGGCCGGGTACAAGGACAAGTGCAAGATTGGAATGGACGTGGCAGCATCCGAGTTCAAGGTGGAGGGAGCAGACTGCTACGACCTCGGAACTTGGTACGCCGAGGCGGAGAAGACCCCGGATCTCAAGATGACCGGGGTGCAGCTCGCCGACTTCTATGCCGACCTCTGCAAGAACTACCCATTGATCACCATCGAGGACCCTTTTGATCAAGACGACTGGGCGGCATGGACGGCCTTCACCGAGAAAGTGGGTGGACCCACGCAGGTGGTCGGAGACGACTTGACCGTCACCAATGTCACTCGCGTCAAGAAGGCCATCGATGATAAGGCCTGCAACGCTTTGCTTTTGAAGGTGAACCAGATCGGCACAGTGTCCGAGTCCATCGACGCCGTGAAGCTTTGCAAGGTGAACGGATGGGGTGTGATGTGCTCTCACCGCTCCGGAGAGACGGAGGACACGACGATTGCCGACTTGGCAGTGGGTCTCTGCACCGGTCAGATCAAGACTGGTGCGCCCTGCCGCTCCGACCGCAACGCGAAGTACAATCAGCTCATGCGCATCGAAGAGGAGCTTGGTGACAAGTGCGCCTATGCCGGGGAGACTTGGCGCAAGCCAGTTTGGATGGCCTAAGCGCCTGAGGGCCCCAAGGCCCCTCTGACGGCTCGGTCTCCCGCCTATTTCCCCCTGCCACCTGAGAGCAGAGCGCAGGCAGCTTCAAGGTAAGTTGTCTGCCAAAATGCTCGCGAGATCAGAGACAGATCGTGGCTTCATGCTTCGTAATTTAGTGCATGTAAAACATTAACATTCAATACATGTTACATGGTGCTTTGTCCATGTTTGGTTTCACATTGCATCTTCCTGAAACTTAGATGATTTCGATTGTGCTTGAAGGTGGCAGAAGATGGAGAGAACGAGCCAATTTTGACATCGATTCGTCAGCAGTGCAGGGCTGCTTCACTGTCAGCTGAGCTGGAGTTTAGCTGATCTGCTGGATGGGGCAGATACACTTAGCATAGACAGTAGCTATGGGCATTCCTGAAATGTACTGCTGGTCTAGGCCAGGGTTTCTGTCTCTTGCCAGCACACCATTTTCAAGAGGCCGCATGCACAATGCCTCGGACCAGCTTTGAAAGAGAAACAAGCTGCGCTTGGTCCCAGCCTTACACTCGGCACTGGGAACGGCGTGCACGAAGCGGAATCGCATTTATCCAATCTATCTATCTATCCATCTATCCATCTATCTATCTATCGGTCTAGCCAGCTAGCCAGCTAGCTAGCTAGCTAGCCAGCTATCTAGCTAGCTAGCTAGCTAGCTGGCTAGCTAGCTAGCTAGCTGTCCATTCGTTCATCTCACTCTCGATCTATCTGCCCACTTTTGTTTCTGTCCTTGTATTACTTCTACCGCGGCACACACGGCTACCATACGCTTGTGCGTAAAAGTGGCTTTATATGCAAAAGCATTGTTAGGCACCTCTAGCCCTAAACCCTTTGACCGACCTATACCCCAAACTCTGAACCCTAAACCCTGAACCCTAAATCCTCAACCCTAAACCTGCAATGGGGGCTCGTCCCAGCTAGGCGGGAGGCACAAAAAAACACACCCTAAACCCTCTACCCTCTCAACCCTCCACCCTAAAGCCTCCTCTGGAAGCCATGGCCCTGGGCCTCGTTGTAACCACCGGGCCTCCGGGGCAGCAGGAGGCCGAGGAGGACTTTGCGAGCCGCTTCGGGATCAGCCTTCCGGTTTTGGTCTCCATCTGCCTCTGGGTGGGCACTTTGGGAGGCTTTTTAGGCTCCGTTTCATGGTTTATGGTTCTAAGAAGAGGTGGGCTGTTCATTTAAATACTTCTAAGGGCCCCCAAAAACGACGATTCAGGCCTGGGTGTTGGCATCTGTGGTTTGCTTTGCCTCTGCACGCTCTGTCCGATCCTGGCCAGTCCCCGGACGCTGAATCTCTTCCGCGTGAATGCGCCCGAGCGCATGGATGCGAAGAAGATGAAGCAGTTGGAGAGCATCTTGCAGATGAAGCGGGAGGTGAAGAACTTGGAGACCCAAGTCCAGGAGCGTGCGACCGCGACAGACGACTGGGGCATGTCGCACAAGGTGCAAAGCGAAGAGCAGAGGATGCTCGAGCGACAGCTGGATCGCAAGCGAAAGCAGCAAGCCAAGATGGAACAAACTGCCGAATCAGGTGAGCAAAGGGAAGTCAAGAAAGAAGAGCAAGTGCAGAGGAAAAGAGCAGACGACGAGCGATATCGTCGCATGAAGGAGGCCTACCGGCCCAAGACCATCGTCGTGGACGGCGTCGCGCTGGGAGCCCCCGAGTCGGTGCTCCTCGAGCTGGGCTTCACGCCGGAAGCACTGGAGGCTTTCAGAATGCCAGGCTTTTCCAGCGACGCTGACGGACGCCCCGCCATGGAGGAGGAAGAGGAGGCGGTGGAAAATGAGGACGAGACTGGTCCTCCGCCGCCTCCGGAGGATCAGGCGTCAGAAGCAGCTTTTGACCTGGCTGCCCTTGAGGCGGCGGCGGCGGCTCGGAACGCCAAGTTCGACGACGTGGCGCTGCGCCTGCCTCCCGAGCTGGACGAGGCTCCAAACATTGCCAGGGAGGGCGCTGGCCTCAAGCGCCGAGGGGGCATGGCAGGTCCCAAGGAGGGCGAGCCCATGGACGCAGAGCTGCTAAAGCGCGCTCAGCAGAGGGCTGCTGGCCTCAAAGTTGGCGCCGAAATACACGAAGACCACGAGGTGGACAAGTGGATCGGACCTGGCTCAGAGCCCCCATCACCAAGGGCAGACTCTTCCCGCAGCCAAGCGAGCAACGCGCAGCTGCTGGACTGGGATGCACTGGACGTGGACAACGAGGCACTGAAAAAGGAGAAGATAAGGGAACAGGCCAAGGCTACCTTGGCGAAGCAGCGGCTCCGAGCCATCACGGAAAGTGACAAGAAGGACGCCGTAGCTGTGGAGTCCGACGACTCGCAAGACGAGGACATCGAGGTGAAGCTGGGGCGAGCTGCCGCACCCATGGCAGAGGGTGCCCTCATGAGCGTCTTCATCAAGAAGGAGCCGACCAAGGCCACACAGGCCCGTGAGGTGCAGGCAGAGCCCGAGGAGCTGGCCGTCCCTGTCCCCGAGGCCCCCGAAACGGCCGCTGCCAGCAGCGCGGCGGGATCGCAGCGGGTGTATCAGGGAAAGGTGCACGCTGGCATGCCAGTCCGCCCTCGCGGCCTTGGCACCCCCCGTCGAGACATGCTTGTTGGGGAGGTTCATCGGAGCTCCCTGGATGCGTCGACGACGCTGACCAAGGATGGCTTGCCATGGGGCCGCTTCCACTCGACGAAGCCGCACTACCGGACTCCGGAGGAGAAGGCGGAAGCCCTCAAGTCGCAAAAGCAGATGGGCTTCTTCCAGCGGATGTTTGGAGGTGGGGACGAAGCCGACCACGAGGTCGTGGAATAGCCTGGCGCCGGAGCTCCATCCAAGCCTACGAACCCGTGGTACCGAGCGGCGCGCGCTCGGCTTCGGCAAGCCGCAAAAGCCGGAAGGCGGCTCAACGCGACGGACTCCAGAGCGAGCCTGCCAAGCCTTGAACAGGACTTCCACCACTGCCATTCAGGCGCATGCAACCGCAGAATCGTCCCATGGCTCCGCTTGTACATACGAACATCCGACACTGTGGATCCGGTGGCAGAGGCAGCACAGGAGTAGGTTGTTTGATTGAGTGCTCGGGTTACCAATGCCAAGATTCCAAAATGCCCCCGGATCTCTCGGAGTTCGCTGGAGTGGCTGCAATGGCGGTGCACGCACGAAAAATCTTTAGTGGAGATTCAGTTTTTCGGGTTTGCACCGAAGAGGGCCGCACGCGCCCGAACTTTCTCCTGGGGCCGATGTCTTCGTTGAGAGGATTGCAGTGGCTCTTGTAGGCTGCAAGACGGACGGCATGCTTGTTGATTATTGGGTGAGTTTATCGTATCCGTATAGGTCTTACGCGTCTATGCGTTCTTAGATTGTCTTCCGTCTTGTTGACTTTTTCATGTCAGTCGTCGTCGCGCCGGAATTCATGTCTGCATTGTGCGATTGTGCGAGTCGAAGCCCTCTCTAGTTGTTTGCGACCAAGAAACGGGCTCTCGTTCTTCTACGGCGATGCGGGGCGGGCCACTTTCGCTGAGCCGCCCGAGCTCTTAGGCCGGGGCAAGGCTGACGTGTTTTTTTTCCAGTTTGGGGTTGCTAGGGTTTCAGGTGATGCCCATTGTGGGCTCTTGGGCCTGCTAGCCTCACACCAAAAGAGCTTTCGATGCAGTTGTGCATATTATATTATATCATATCATATTATATTATCAAAGTGCCCAGGGCGTAGAGCCAGAGGCTTGGCAGTTCGTAGAGATGAGATGCCTCGGTTCTTCGGGATGCTAGTGGAAGTACATTGCGCTGATGCTAAGACACAGCACATGGTGGGGAGCCGGGCCCTGGTGCCCTGGAAGCAGGTGCACGGCTTGCTCTGACGACCCGCCTTTCAGGAGCATCAGGGCAGGTGTCTTGGCAAGGCAATGGTGGAGAAAAATTGTAAAATATACTTATATAGAGAGGTTGAGAAGTATGTGTTGGTGCATGTATATGCATAAGTACGTGTATATACCTATAATGGTCCCAAAAAACATCCATCCATCCATCCATCCATGCATGCATGCATGCATGCATGCATACATGACCACATGCACATGCTCACAGATGCCTACCACACGCACATACACACATCCATCCATCCGTCCGTCCGTCCGTCCATCCATCCATCCATCGTCCATGCCCATCGATCCAGCCATCCATTCATTCATTCATTCATTCATTCATTCACGCATGCATGCATGCCTGCATGCATGCTTGAATGCTTGCATGTATGCCAAGCACACATACCCGGGCATATGCACACCCAGGAAAAGCACCCACACATTCTCTCTCTCGCTCTCTCTCACACCTACATCTACTTACTCATGCCTGCACATACTTACACACACACACAAATGCACAGACGAAGTGCAGGCATGCATGCATACATACATACGTGCATACATACATACGCACACCACATACATCCACACGCACATGCTCGCACACGCATGCATGCATGCATGCATAAATGAGTCACGGATGTGCTTATATCTACACATATATTCCCGCATGCATGCATACGTACATACACGCACAGACACATATACATGCATACGCAAACATGCGCAAACACATGCACATGCGCACGCCCACACATACATGCCGGTCACATGCATACCCACACATACTTAGCACATTGATGATAGCCTTAAAGACACATGCATGTGCACATGCAAACATGCGTGCATCATACATGCATGAATACATGCACACATACACACACATACATACGTACGTACATACATACATACATACATGCATACGGACACAAACACAGACATATGTGCATACATCATGCACACATGCATGCATGTAGGTCCGAGTATGTGTGTGTAAGTATGTACGTACCTGTTTGTTTGTACGTATGTACGTACGTACGTACGTATGTGTATGTGTGTATGTATGTTCGTACATATGCATGGGAGCGTGTACCTACACATAGGTACGTGTTTGCGTATGCATGTCTACGTACTATATCTTCCGCAATTCATGCCTACCTGTGTGTACTCATGTGATTGCTGCGGCTTGCGCACCAGTCCGTACCCCTTCCAGACATCGCCAGTCCTGTATGAGGTGCTGATATCGTTCTCGCCAACCAGAGCGGTGGC
>CAJNJA010040997.1:0-27770 GCA_905231915.1 Symbiodinium necroappetens | reverse complement strand
TGGTTCCAGCTCGCCGCATGTACGCATGTACGCACTGGTTCTTGCACCTTGCAGCAACTGTGGAGGCCCTTTGTGCAAGGGCACATTCTCTACGGTTGAGACATTTTATCTCTGCAGAGCGATGAGATCGCCGACATTGATTTATTTACGATAAAAATACGAAAAAAATACGATTGAGAAATACGACTCCAATAAATGGGAATTTCCAAAATACGGAAAAAATACAATAAAAAAATAGAGAAATGAGGCACATGACTTGGCTTCCAGCCTAGCTGTAGTGACTGTAGTGTACACGGTAGTGGCGGTGGTTGGGTCCGTATGACGTTGATCACTGATCAGGCACTGATCAACCCCCGGTCCGGTTACCTATGTCGACCTATGTGCTCAGTTTGACTTTAAAATACTAGAGAGCCCACTATGCTTAATCCGGAAGTGACCCTGATACTTTGGCCTTTTTTGGGGGAAGTAAGACAGAGTCCTGAGTCTAGAGGTCAGGTTTTGGGGAGGAAAAGACGAGGGTCGGATTTGGTCGGGGCTCCCATCTAGCAGATCTAGCAGCACGAAATCTAAGATTTTGTCAGTTTTATATGGGAGACGAAACCACGTATGAGCTTCAAACATTAGTCTGGCCAGGCCTGGAACAGCGCTGCAAACCTTTTGTGGCTTGGGGTCCAAACGGCCCTGCTTCTGTGATGGAAACCCTCAAAACCTTGATATGTCAAGTCCCAAAAATTTTGGTCACTCTAGTAAGCCATTCCAATTACCTCGGTCCTAGAGTCCTAGATTCAAGCCGTAAATTCCTAGATTCCTAGATCTCATAGAGCTATTATAATTTTAGCTGATGTCGTCGTAGAGTCGTAGAGTTTAGACGTTGTACACTTTGCAAGAGAGGATTCGTTGCTTTTCAGGAGCGATCCGTCGGTGGAACTCCCAACTTGAAGCAAGGATAACCAGTCACGAAACATGTCGGCATTTTACTCAGCAGCAGAAGGCATATCAGGATTTTGCAAGTTTGAACGCGCTCATATATTTCAATATACATGACTTTGTTGGCGTGTTTTCAGCTTTGTTCGAGTTATTTCGCTTTGTTGAGACAGCCTAAACAGCTTGAGGAGATGTTGGTGCTTTTGTTTGAACATGCCGCAATTGGGCAGCCCCCAGAAGGAAAACACTGACAGCCTTGTTGAAAGCTGAATCCGGCAGATCCTTATTTTAATTACCGGCCTTTATACTGGGGCCATGGTTTCTCGCCTGCCACCTGCCTGCCTCCTGCCACAGAAATATGCTGACGACGTCGCAAAGTAATGAGCCCCGGCCAAGTAGCAAACACAATGCCCCCGAAAGTATCAATTTAGCTTGCCGTGTCAGAGTAGTCCAGAATCTAGAATCTAGAGTCTAGAGAATCTAGAGAATCTCGAGTCTAGAGTCTAGTCAGAGTCTAGTCTAGAGTAGAGTCTAGAGTCTAGAGTCGTCGATAGTTCTGAATCTAGAGTCTAGAGTCGGCCTTTAGGGTATTCGAGTGTCTAGTCCGCAGTTCCAGATTCTAGGATTTGTAGGTTCTAGAGTTCTAGAGTCTAGAGTTTAGAGCTGGAGCATGCACAAAGCTTGTGATTCAAACCTCGCCTGCGTCGCTGCTTGACATTTTTTGCTTTGCAGTTGGTTTTGGACAATGACGAAGGAATTTTGCTGCGCTTCTTGTGCCCACAGCCCATCGAGGGAAGCAAATCATGGCATCTTTATCATTAGCAGTAACAGCAGTAGCAGTAGCAGCAATCATTAGCAGGGACATCTTGGTGTCCAAGCATGCACTGGGCAGGGACTGTATGTCATATGTGTCACCAGGAAGTTCATCGGTAAGCGCTTGAACCTGCTGCGGAATCGCTTCTCACCATTTTAGGGCTAGTCGTGTGACTTCGTCTTTTGCAGCCATGGGTTGGGGACACGTCGCGTCTGACTTGTGCGAGGCGCAAGGTGCAAGTGGTCCTGCTTCTAAGTGGGCAGTGGTGGCCGAAGATGTTTGTCTTTCCCAGGAGTCTAGTGACAGTCTGATGGAAGAAGCAGATGCACTTTGTGAAAATTCCGATGATGATACGTTGCTGATTCCCGAACCACGGCCTGGGTATGCTGAGAAAACATGGTGGGCACGGCAGCTGGAGCAACATGCACTGGCACTAGGCTACAAAGTCTCGTACGACAGTGCGAAGCCGCTTCAGTTGGTTTCTTGCTGCAGCGGGGCGTGCACGGAAGCGACAGCGCTCAAGGACTTCAGTTATTCCGAGCAACTAATTATTCAATCACTCAGTCTGTTGCTTTTCTGTGCAGTTGGCTCTTGCATTCGCAGAGTCCTAGGGTCCTAGAGTCCGAGAGTCCTAGCGGTACGGATCCTGCCGGTCGTAAAGTGTCACTGTTAGACTAGTGACTAGGCCCTAGGCTCTTGGACGTTGATTGGTCAGAAGTCACCAGTCCCAAACATCAGCCGCATGTCAATCAGGATTGGGGCAAATTTGCGAGTCTAAACTCGCAACGAAACCACAGTACTGTTAACCTGCACTGACAACAACGGAAGCAAAAACCAAGCCTATTTAGGCCTATCTCCCATGTCGGACAAGTGCATCTGTTCAGGAGTTGGGCATTCGTTTTGAATGCCTGTCGACGTCAGAGCCGGACTCAGCCTTCCGCAGCTTTCAAGCTGCCAACCATGCGATCAGGAAGCAATACACGAGTCTTGAGATGCAAGTTTCTGACTGCAAGTCGTCGTGCTCTGAAGATGTTGATCTCCTGGTTTGTGGCAGTCCGTGCAACCCTTTCAGTAAGATGAGAGGCAAGCGCTTCCATGTTGACAGTGTCATGCATCACAAGAGTTACAGTACGACGTTCGTGGAGGCTTACCAGGCTTTCGAGGCTTTCGAGCCAAAGACTGCAGTGATGGAGCAGACTGCAGGGTTCGGATTGCCTTTTGATTGCTCGACTGCAGAGACACCATTGCAGAGGCGGGGCAAGCAAAGTTTGTCGTGCAGTAGATTCAGTAGCTGCTCAGTAGATTCAGTGTAGACAGGTCAATTGGTTTCCGTTCTGTGCATGCCTTATTGCTGGCAGCTGCTGTTTGTTAGATGGTTAAGACTTAGAATACTTAGAATGTAGATATTGGCACAAAAGTCCTGGGTCCTGCAAGCCCTAACTCCAAGTAGTAACATAGCTAGCAGCTAGCAGCTAGCTAGCAGCTAGCAGCTAGTATCTGGTGACTTCCTAGTCCTAGTAACTGCGTAGTCACGTAGTCATAGTCACTAGTCACTAGTCACTACTAGTAACAATTCATTGCTGCTGAACGAGTCATGGCCGTCGCTACCAGCGTTATTGTCTTGGTTAGTTATTATTAGCTAGTAAAGTCGGTCCTCAAATCGGGTTCTCACATGCCGTGTGCGGTTTTGTTTCGCTTGTGTCTCCGTGCTGCCACTTCCAAAGCTGTCGGGTTAGGGGGATTGTTTGGAGAATCGGGCTTAAGATGGGCTTAAGGGCTTCGGTTACGGCGTTTATATTGCAGCGAGCCGGGGGCTGATTCTAGATTCTAGATTCGAGATGCAATTGTCCTAGAGTCCTAGAATAGTGAACAATACCTAGTAGTGACTCTAGTGACTCTAGTGATTCTAGTGAGCTTTGGTTGCAGCAGTTGGAAGGTACCGGGGAGTTTATCGCCCACCAGCATCACATCACATCATCTTTCAAACTCCTTTCAGATCCACAGTGTCAAAATGCTCGTATCCCGGGATTGACCGTTGGCGCCTGCAGGTTTCAAGTAGCTCGAGTAGGTTTGTACGTCGTAAGTGCAATACCTTCTCGTCACCCTTGGAACTTGATGAATCTTGAGGATTGCTTCGCCATGGTTTAACCGTTGAGCCGTCCCTAGGCCCCAGGCCCTAAGGCCCTAGGCCCTAGTGGCCCTAGTCACCCCAGTGCCCTAGTGACTCGTGCCCTAGTGACCTAGTGGCCCTAGTGGCCCTAGTGACCCTACTAACCTACCTGGCCCTAGTGACCTACCTGGCCCATTTCCTTAACTTGCGCGAGGTTCATCGATGGCTTCAGTGACTGCAAGTTCACCAAGGCTGGATACTGGATCGTTGTCATCAAGTGCGAGCTCTCGATCTGGGTGAAGCTTGCCCGGAGCAGGCCGGGCGTCCGAGGTGCTTTGCAGTTTGACTGGCCGTTTTGCGGCTAGCGGCTAGAGGCTAGTGGCTAGAGTCTAGAGGCGGCTGGAGGAAAGAGCGGCTAGACTGCTAGACTAGAATGGCTAGGGTCAGCTCCAGGCTCCAGGACTATAGGCTTAAACTTTAGAGTTTAGAGTCTAGTAGAGGTTATGGATTCCAGAGCGAGCCAACTGATATAGAGCCACAGATTCCCATAGATTAAATTCAGATTTCAGGTCACTAGGTCCTCGGTGTTCCTGTACCCGTAGCCGTGGCCTGCTCCCCCGGTTGCCGAATCATCGTCGTCGGAGTCGTTGCAAGGGCACTGCGGATCAGATTTTCTTGCTGCAGCATTGTCAGATCGCAGTATTCCATTCGATTCCATTCATCGGACAGCTTACTCACACCTCCAGGCTGAAGCCCTTCCAGTCCTAAAGTTTCTGAAGCCTAGGGCCTAGGGTTTAGGGCTCCGGGAATGTTTGTCAGACAAACGAGTAATGAGATTCTAGAATCCGAGAAGCTGAGTAGAACAAGGATTACAAACATGCAGAGTCGTGGAGGTCAGAGTGCGAGGACCTAGTTCCACCAACAGCTTCAAGCCGTAAGAACTTTAGTGACTTTAGTGACTTCAGTGATGTTGGATGGTCGTTTTTGGATCTATGCAAATGATGCTGGTTCGTGCGGTGTGGCATGGGTTGGGATGCCGTTGCCGATGCCATCGACTCAGATAATGAAGTGGACATAGCAGCTGCAAATGTCACGGCACAGCCGTCGGTGGTGCTTCCAGCTTCTTCAGGAAATGTTGTGAGTGGTGTATCGGCCGGCCGTCCCAGAGGCAGTGTTCTGATCCGAGCAGACATCGCTGCTCAAGAAGAGCAGTTGGAAAGGCTTAGGGCGGCAAGACAACCTGAACTCGATGCAGATGCTGTTTTGGCAATTCAGGTGGAAGACCGATTTTCTGCTTTGCAGGTTTTAACCCAGGATGCGACCCCGATTCAAAGAAGATTATGCCTGCATGTGGACCAACAGCTGGCCAAACAGTCCTTGCCAGACATGCCAAACCCCGTGGTGCAGGTCATGAACACATCGTCCAATGTGAGTTCATGGGCAATCAAAGCTTTGGAAGCAAACAAGCAGTACCAGTATGTACAGCAGGACTATTTTCGAACAGCAGAAGCTATGTTGCAAGCCTCTGGGTTCTTGTGGTCTGTGCAACTGCAGAGACTGCAGAAGATGGCAAGTCAGGGCTTTGAGATTTTGGCAGTGCTCCGTAAAAGACGCTACGACGAGAGTCCTTTCAACTTGCGCTTGAAAGAGGAAAACGTGCCAGCCCAGTCTGAAACTTCGCCACCTTTGTTGCAGCAACCTGCCAGAACAACTCCTGGGAAAGCCAAAGTCATGCAGTCCGAGTTCGGCATTGTGGTCTTGCTTCGACGCTGTGTTGAAGGCGACAAGTACGAGTACCAGGAGGTTCATGGCTCCTGTCCTACGTGGCTCCATGTGCTGGACAAAACAACGAAGGAGAATATCGCTGAGAGCCAGCGGCAGATCCAGAGCTTGATTCAGATACCTGAAAGTCTAAAAGAAAGCTCTAGGCTGCTGTGCGACATGACCACTTCGGATCGGTACGCTGTGAACATTGCAGCAGAGAAGTGCCTTCAGAGCGAGGCACCCGAGTGGGTCAAGTGTCAGCACTTTTGCCTTCTTCATAAGGCTGCAGCAGTACAATCTGCACAATTCCGATTGGTGGCCGGACATGTCAGTGGCCTTTTGTCGCTCAGCCTCTCGATGGCTCCAGCTGGTACTACGGCCGAGTTGAAGAAGATCCTGTGCCGTATCCTGACCGAGAGGCTGACTGTAAGGCATGGAGATCCGCCACCTCATGCTCGCCGTCACCAAGAGGCACTTCATGAGTTATTTCTGCCTGTGGGTTCTGAGACTCAGAAATCGTTGCTTCATCAGAAGCAAAGAGCCATCTTGAGTTCTCTGATGAATGGTGATTTGCAGGATGAGTCGACGATCACCTATTGGGCGGCCAATCCTGCGGTGACCAAGGACTCAATCTTGCAGTCCTGGGTCCGACATGTCGCTGCAGCCCTTCTACCGCACAAGATCCCGTTCTTCAACAGGAGCAAGTGGTTGGGAGGCGAGGATGCGATTTCGTGGGTGGGGTTGCTGAGTACGCACCATGGGCTTCTGGTGCCACTGGTTCAGACATGGGCGCAGTCTACAGGCATTCCTGCAGTCATTGGGCTGGCTCCGAGGTCTCGTGCTTCTGCAGAAGTCACCGAAAGTTCCTTTCTTCTTCATCAATTTCTGAGCGCAAATAAGACTAAATAAGATCAACTTTTCCAGATTTCAGATTTCTGATAGGTTTTTGATAGATTCTGATCAACTGATAAACCATACATATACCAAGCCAAAAAGGAAAGTTTAGAGTTCTCCCATTGGCTGCTCGGCTACTCATCCCAAGGTTCCCAAGGGTGGGCTGCGGTGGCAGATGGCATAGGCCCAGGCCCTCGCCCGGTCGCAAACACATCTGCTGACTCTGCTTTCGATGCTGTTGACTTAGATGTGCCTGAAGACTTGGGCACTGCAGCAGATGAGACGCTCCCCGAGACCGAGACAAACCCAGATATCTCGTGGGCCGAGTTCAACAAAATGAACCGACGCAAGGCCCTAGCGTGGGTAATGTCTGGGCCTGCTGGAGTGCTTGTGTGCATGAGAGTATGCATGAAAGCTTCCCTGCATTTGCTGTATACACTGGTGCATCTGGCATCGGTGGCTTTTGTGCAAGAGCAGATGGAGAAATCGAGCAAGGGCCAGCAAAGGCTGCACCGAGTCGTGGAGTTTTTCTCAGGCAAGCTACAGACTGTTTTCATGAAGCATATTCTTGAGACATTGTCTTCATGTCTGCCAGGGCTACCAGATGATGCTCACACGGATGCTATGCGATCGTTGGCCTTCCGAATGTTGTCTGTCAGCTTGTGTTCTGCGCAGCAGCTGATCTGGAGCATCGGCTCTGGATCTCCATTCGTCCTTTTTCGCACATTAGCTGCCGGTGTGGACGAGCTTTTCCAACTGCCCAAATGTTTGTACGATGAGCTCACACACTACTTCATGGCTTCCTTTCCTGAGCCTGCAGATTTCCAAGGAGAACTTGCCCAGCAAATGCTGCAGGTGCTGGCCCAGCATTTTCAGCTTGACATACTAGATTTGGAAAGAAACCACAGTACGATCCGCAGGAACATTCTGAGCAAGTCCATGCATACTTGGGTCACGAATTATGCATGTGCCAATGCACATTGGGTTGTTCGTCGGGTTGCCTTACTTCGAAAGCCATTTCGCCAGCAACCCAAGCAGCCCAAAAAAGTCGGCAGGCCAAAAAAACCCGCAGATCGAAACAAGGTGGCGGAATTTGGAGAGCTTGGCTGCACCTCAAAGCCCGAACTGGGGGTTCTCGGTGGACTAAGCGATCTATGGCAGCCTTGAGCCGAGAGTTCCATGCTGCGAAAGCGGCTGGAAATGCGGATTATGAGCAGGCCAAGAATTTGGGTGTGCTTGGACAGATGGCTCACAGGGCAGACAAGAGAAGTTTTACACAACCTGAAGGCCGTGCCAGACGGGCGAGACTAGCCAGAGAACAAGCAGCGGAAGCTGTGGCCCGCTCAAGCCAAGCCTGTGCAGAGGCAATCGCAAACGTTGCGAATGGTCAGGAACTTGACAACGAGCTCCAATTGCAGCTCTCAGCGATCGCTTCTGCGAGCAGGGCAAGCACCAAGCACAAAAATATGGAGGCTCAAGCGATCGATGCTGCAGTCGCTGCGGCTTCTGAAGCTCTGGAGCCTTGTCACGCAGAGTCTGGCTTGGCCCGAGGAGATCCCATTTCCCAGCAGGTCGGGAAGGCTTTCGTTTTCACACCGGGGCAGCCTGCCGTTGCTGAGTTCTTCGTTCCAGCTGACAGCTTTTCCCAGGAGTGGGTTGGGTTAAACGGCACGACCCGTATGAATTAGGCCAGGTCCATTCAGATACTACATTATGATAGTGTCTGATAGTAAATAACAGTCAGTAGTACTGAATGCGGCGGCGTAATAGTGATATTGGCTATTGATGGCATATATTCATGTAGTGAACTTTATATATGTTGACAAACTCTCTAGGCCCCGCTTGCTGCTCCAAATCTTAAGCTGTAGTCCTGGTCCTAGTCGTGAGACTGTAGGTTCAGGCCCTAGGCCCTAGCCCTAGGCTTCGTTACACCGTTTAACCGTTCAACCCTACTTCTTGGGTTTCAAGATGCGACACCAAGTTCGACATTGACTGAGACCTAGATTGCAAGATGTTGCTTCAACACTAGGTTACCAGAGTTACTAGGGCTTTAATGATTTTGGACTCGTGTGTTTTGTTAAAAATTACATATCGGTATTCTGGCCGCATCGATCCTGTGCGTGTGTTGTTCTTTTAGTTAGTTACTTCAGTTCTCGTCTCCTGGAAATCGTGCCGGTGTGATCCTATCGCTATGTCTATGTGGTTCCTGATGGCTTGTGAAACAGCTCAATACTTTGAGTGGTCAGTCTTACTGCGAATCCCAATTCCTTGTTTGATGTGCTATGGCTATGGCGGCTACGGGTTTGATTGTATGGTTTTGCTTGAGGAGCTGTTCAAGCCCACGTCCAAGCAGAACGAAGGACACGGAATGGGCTTGAATTCCGTGCTGGATGAAAGCTGGTCCAACAGATGCACATTGACGAAGCACAGTGATGCCCCAGTGTTGGATTTGACCCATGCTTTCAAGGTATCCGTGTGCTGTTCGCTGGGGTTCTGCGTTCATGCAGGCAAGGGCTTGCAAGCCTTCGCAATGCACACGAAGTTGTTCAAGTTGTTGCGGCCCTTTGTGCAAGCAGTGCGGCAGAAGCGACGAAAGCTCGGTGAGGCATTGGAACCATCTCAAACCAAACGCAAGAAGCCTGTGCACCCGGAAGCGAGAAAGCTTCTGGATCGGGCCATGCTCATTTTTCGGCTTCAGAATGGTGATCCTGACGTTGGAAGCTTCGGGTATGGGCAGCAACCTGAGGAACCCGAAGCAGACTGCACTTGGGGTTCGGTTGCAGACAAGATTCTGTTGGATGCAGGACAAACAGTGCCAGCAGCTTCGGAAACCCATTGGCTGCACGTTGGGTATGTCAATCATTCGACTCATGTTTTCAGTGTTACACCAATGACTTTGCTCGATTTCCAAAGCGCCGGCCATGTGGTGAAGCTGTCAGCTTTGCAGGAAGGAGAGGAAGGAGAGGACATTGTCCAGTCGTTGCGTTCCTTCGAGTTCTTCAAGGCAAACCTGGACCTGGAACAGGTTTGGAGATTGCGAGTCTTCAAGCTCCGGTCGACGAGGGAGATACTGACACAGACTGAGCTTTCACTGGCGCTTGTTCAAGCAACCCCATATGACGAGATTCCGGAGATGGTTGTTTGGCAGGGGTGGAAGGCCGAGCAAGCCAAGCCGCCGCCGCAACGTGGCAACCGTCCCAGAGGCCCAGGCGGGCATGCTCCGCGCCCTAGGCCCGCTAGGCCCGATAGGCCTTCTGGATCTGGCTCTGTGGTGCTTCCTGCTCCACCGGGTGCTGGTGCTTTCTCAGACCATGAGAGGGAGGAGAATGCAGTAGCCAATGAAGTCTTGCAAGAGGCTTCCGAGCTTTTGCGTCGAGATGAAAAGTCAGAGGGGTCTTCAGATCAGGACGATGAACGCCTGCTGCCATCCGACATCAGTGTGGTCGACGAGGATACGATTGAGGAGCATTGGCTTACTTTTAGACTTTTAGACTTTAGAACTTTAGACTTTAGAGTCTTTAGCGACTTTAGAGAGCATATCTAAATAAAAGGCGTTCTTGCTGTCTTTTGTGAAGTATTCCGTTGGCCCTAGGCCGGCCCTAGGCCCTAGGCCATGTGGGCAATGTATGTAGGCCCAATGTAGGCCTGAAGCTTGAATAATATTATTATGGTTATTATTTGATTATTAGAGTATTAGAAGAGTCTTACTAGAGTTACTAGAGTTCCTAGAGTGATTAGAGCCTTAGAGCCTTAGAGTCCTAGAGTCCTAGAATCTTAGAGTCTTAGAGTCTTAGAGTCTTGTAGAGTCTTATAGATTATGGAGTCTATTGTCTATAGAATATAGAATTCTAGACTCTAGACTATAGAATATAGAATCTTAGAGTCGTGGAGCCTTGCTTATGTCCTGACCATGGGCCCTCGGCCCTGGCCCTAGGGCAGTCCCGAGGCCCTAGCTTGGCCCTTGGCCTAGGCCCTAGGCTTCGGGACCAAAAACCGCAATACCCCATACTTAATTGGCCTAGGCCAAGTTCACCTGATTTATGTCGGGCCCTATTTTGAGTTGAACCATGCAAAGGAAAGGAATCTCGACCTGGCAGATGAAGCCCCTCAGCTTCGCGATGCAGCTGGTGCTGCTGATGCAGCTGCGGCTGGCGACCCCGTCCCTCCTCGTGATGGAGACCCCGTCCGTCCTCGTGATGGAGACCCCGTCGCTCGTCCTCGTGGCCCTCGTGTACACGCTTCCCCTGCAGACGTGATGTCACAGATGTCGCCCCCAGGGTGTAGAATGTACATCGACTTCAATCAGCATCGCTTTCAGGCCAAGTTTGGTGCTACGAGCGACACGTGGGAGGATGCCGGCATTTTGCGGCAGAAGCATTTTAATAGGACGTTCACTCGTGCAGATTGGCAAGAGAAACTCAGTCAAGTCCATGACTGGGCTTGGCGGAAATGGGAGCTCGCACGTGCAGAGGCAGCCTTTGCTCTTTCAGAAGGCCGAGTGGCCCAGGACCCCGGCCACGTGGCCCCAGCTGTCCTCGAAGCTTTGGAGCCTGTGATTCGAGACATCGGTGAACGGAAGCAGTACAAGAGGGGCGGCTGAGTGAAAATCCTGTGCACTGTCCGCAGATTTGTCTTTCGGTCATGCACAACTTGGTGCGGTGTCGTGATCAGGTATCTCGGCCGGGACCAAGACATTCTCTCGAAACTAAACTTAACTAAACTTTAAAACTTTAAACAGTACTCATTGGTCATTAACCACTATCAGACACTATCAGTATCATTAGTCACTAGGCACGAGTCACTTTACATTGATCATTCCAGCTTTAGCCGTTAGCCATATTGGCTTTTGGCTGTATCCTTAGTTCGTTAGGTCATTGAGTGCTAAAATAAGATGAGATGTGCAGCTATTTCACTTTGTGTCATGAATGCTCGAGGTTGGGACTCAAGAGTTTAAGGCTGTAGTTGTTGCCCATATCCCTATCCACCCAACCTGTTTGTCTTGGCTGTGGCTTGCAATGTTGCCTTTAGCCTTAGCCGGATCCCTGTCGTATCTTTCTTTGTGTCGCCTGGGGCTGGGAGGGTCGCTTGGCTTGCTGTCAGGGTTGGCAGCTTCAATCCAGCTCAAATTTGGCGTTCAGATTGAAATGGCAAGGCAATTGTAGTTATCATTCTACTTGTAGTTCCAGTGCAGTAGCCGAGTAGTTGCTGAGCAGCCTTCTTTTCATTTACTGGAGAATGCTGAGTACAATGAGTCTTTGCCGACGTGTTCCGAAGATGTCCCACTGCCTCAAATGCTTTGCCCAAGCACAACTTGGCTCAGGACACCCCCTGTTTCCAGAATGTGTTTGCGTTGAATCACGAGGAAAGCTTTGTCAAGACTCAATCCCTTCCAAGCTTAATGATGCCCTGTAAGCCTGAAACCTGAAGCCTTGAGCGGCCTTGAGCGTGGAAACAATAACCGCAATAACCTATAACCCAAACAACATTCCGAAACAGTTGCTAACAGCTGCTGCTAACAGTCACTAGTCACTAGTCACTAGTCACTAGACTCACTAGACTAGTCACTAGACTCACTAAACCTTCGCGAACCGCCAACCATTAGCTTCACTATCACTAGCTAGCCCATTAATTCATTAAGCCTCACACACAATTCCTGTGTTGGAGAATCCGTCCGTTGCTTCCTGTCGAGGCTCTATATCAACTTCTTCAGGAAGGACAAGTACTCTAGAGAGGAGGCTTCCTGCTTCAAAAAGATGGTGGAGGCCATCCCAGCAGCCAGAAGTCACGAACCGTAGCCAGGAAAGTTGACTTTCAGTCTGTTGCGTGTTCACTTGAAGAATCACTGTGCAATGCCGTTTGCTGCATCATGACACAGCTTTTGCCGGTCGGAATGTCGGATTTCTGCTGTGAAGGCCATACATGAGCGACAGAAAAGCTTGGAGCCCCTTGCACTGGAGCGCTTGCTCCTCGACAACGATGATCCTCTTCTGTTGGCCGACTTGAAGCAGGAGGAGGAGAAGCCAGTTTTGGGATGTAGGTCCGGTCGTTATCTAGCTGGAGTGCAGCTATTAGAATCTGCTAGAATCTTGCCAAGTTCGATTTCAGCATAAGTCACCAACATTTGCGATTGCAGGGTGTTCGTGGGTTTCAGTGTGTCTTTGTGTGTTTTGTGTTCCTGTGCGCATGTGTGTGTGTGTGTGTCTCTGTGTCTGTGTGTTTGTGGGCCTTTGTCCTGTTCTTTTCCGGTGTGTTTGGGTCAGTGTCTATATTAGTCTATACTAGTCTATACCTGTCTGTCTGTGTAGGTGCGTGGGTATAGTCAGGGTATCGTGGCTAGTGCTGGTGATTCTTGTTGTAAGGTTGTGCTGACTTGAATGACTAGTAACTAGTAACTAGTAAGTAGTAAGTAGTATGTTTAGTGTTCAAGGATTAGTGTGGTGATGTGCAGGTAGTGCGAGGGTGTGGGAGCAAGCATACTT
The DNA here is from genome assembly GCA_905231915.1 of Symbiodinium necroappetens. Classification (NCBI taxonomy): domain Eukaryota; class Dinophyceae; order Suessiales; family Symbiodiniaceae; genus Symbiodinium; species Symbiodinium necroappetens. Next base: position 14,785 of record CAJNJA010040997.1, on the reverse strand, counting down.
TGGGTCATTTTCCCTTGATGCAAACGAAAACACACACACACACCCGCACACATGGGTACATGCTTGCACATTTAGGTACATAGACATGAGGACATATATATATATATATACACATACTTGATGTACTTTTAGATAGACTGTAGATATAGACATACACAAGTATGTGGTTATATAGAGTCATAGAGTCATACAGGTATACAAACATGGAGATATATGGGTATATAGGTACAGATATAAAGATGTATAGTACAGTATAGATACTAAGAACAGAGACAGTGACAGAGATAGAAATGGAATAAATATAGATATAGATGTAGGTTCAGATACATAGACTCATAGACAAACAGGAAGAGCACAGAAATGCATGGACGGTCTTTTTGTCTGGCGCCACAAGCCGGGTTGGTGGCAGCGGCTGTGCATTTTAGGGTTTAGCTTCTGCCATAAACCGGGTTGGTGGCAGCGGCTGGGCATTGTAGGGTTGAGCTTCTGCCACAAACCGGGTTGGTGGCAGCGGCTGGGCATTTTAGGGTTTAGCTTCTGCCATAAGCCGGGTTGGTGGCAGCGGCTGGGCATTTTAGGGTTTAGCTTCTGCCGTGGGCGGGCCGGAGCTGAGTGCGACTGGGGCGACCGGCAAAGGCCTGGAGCCGGCTGGGTGTGTTGGGCCGGGCCAAAACGGAGGTCTGACACGTTCCTGCAGGGTCAGGGTTTTGGGTGCCATATTTTTTTCGTATTTCTTTTCGTATTGGTGGGCGTATTTTTTTTTGGTATAGGCCTGCAGCAGAGTTTGGCACCTGGTCCTAGGAATACAAAAAAATACGAAAATAATACGAAAACCGGAAAAATACACAAAAAATACGAAAAAATACGAAAAGAATACGAAAACCAATACGAGTCCGTGAGGGAGGGCAGGGCCGGGTGCATGGTTCAGAAATATGAAAAAAATATGGCACCGATGGCCTCCCCCCACCCGAACAGGCCAGGCCTGGAGGGCCGGCCTGGGCCAGGCCTCCTGGGCTGGGCCGGCCTGGGCCAGGCCCCCAGCCAGGCCAGACAAGGGGCCACAGCAAGCCCCAGCCCCAGCAGCCCCGCAGCCCCGCAGCAGCAGCCCAGCAGCCCAGCAGCCCCAGCCCCAGCCCCAGCCGCAGCCCCCAGCCCCAGCCCCAGCCCAGCCCAGCCCGCCCAGCCCAGCCCAACCAGCCCAGCCCAGCCCAGCCCAGCCCAGCCCGCCCTCCCCTTTTTTTGGTGTCGACCTTGCTGCTTTTTCCCCCCTCCCCCCCCGCTCCACAGCCCCTCACCCCACCACACCCCCACCGCACCCCACACTCCACCGCCGCACCACAACACCCACCCCCCCCCCCACCCCAACCACACCACCACCACCACCACCACAATTTGCAGATTTTGCTGCTTCTTTCCCCACACCCCCTGCCACACCCCCCCACCCACCACACCCCCACTACACCCCCCCACACCCCCCACACCCCCCCACACCCCACCCACCACACCACCACCCCTCCCGCCACAAAATGAATTCAACATGTTTTGTTGCTGTGAAGGAATGGAGGGAGGGTGTGGTGGTGGGGGGGTGTGTGGTGGGGGTGTGGTGGTGGGGGGGGTGTGGCGGAGGGTGTGGTTGGGGGTTGGGTGGCAAAAGCAGCAAAAAGCACCTGGATGGTGTGGTGGGGGTGTGGGGGTGGGGCGTGGTGGGGGTGTATGTATATATATATATATATTTCTTTTTTTATATGCAATTGATACAGCCGTTACTTGAGTATGAATCTCATAACCACCCCAGACTCCAGTCCTGCTTCTCAGGAGGCAGTGCGCCGTACTGCAACGCATGAGGGCATGCAAAAGTGGGAGGTGCAGCTAGCGGACTGGCGGAATCGTTCGGACATTTCGGATTCTGTCAATGTGCTTGGAAAACTGAAGAATATGAAGCTTTGTGGTTTGCAGAAGAACAAACGGATCATGGCAATCCTGAACATGGCAGTGCTTCAGAAGCTGAAGCCCGTGCACAGAAAGTCAAGTACCCAAGTGCATCAAGTCAAGAAGGCATGCAAGACTCTCGTTGTCAACGTAAGCCAAAATCCCAGCCGTGGCAACCTCTTGACTCCCGACAGTGGCTGCAATCACACGTTGTGCAGCTCCTCCTTGCAGATCCATTTGGGTTTGCAAAGATTGATTACGGCGCGAGAGATGATGTATCAGCACGGCCATCCTCGACACATGGTGGTCCCCAGCGACATGTCGCTGCGCAGCCTCCGACAGCTGGCGGGGCAAGGGATGGCTTTGCCAAGTTTGGGCACCTGCTTGTGGTGCCACAGCATTCTGAAGGCCAACAGTGGCAGAGTTTAGGTTTGGATTCGAGCGGCTGTCCTCATGTGGAGTTGTACTTATATTCTACTTGGACTTAGATTCGACTTAGATTACTTAGATAAAGATACTTACTAACTCGATTGGTTTGCTGCTGCTTTGCCATCTTTGCTCGCGGCAGTAATTGGAAATGGCAGGTATTGGTAGTAGTGCCGCTAGATTCTAGATTCTAGATCACTAGATTCTGCTAAATCTGCTAAATAGATGATAGATGTCTTGGTACTGGTAGTGATGGTAGTGATAGTGTACCTGGTAGTGACTGGTAGTGGTAGTGGAAAAGTCTCGTAGTGGTGGCAGCATCGTCATGGTCATAGCAACCCTAGCCGCCTAGTCCTAGTAGCCCTTGTAGATTGTAGTCGTAGCACTAACATTTCCTAATAGTGACTAGCCTCTCAGTCCTAAGTAGTAAGTAGTGATCATCTTTGCTGATATGTGTGCAGTAACCATGCCAGTCGCATCATCCCCGTTCTCGTGATCATGCTGGCAATTAAGGATGAACGACTTAGCGCACTGGCATAGACTCGGCCAGCGGCTAGCAGCAGCTAGCGGTGCTATTAACATACTATCCTGTAAAGATCCGATTATGAGTGTCAGCTGCGGCAGCTGCAGGTGCTAGTAACTGCTACTGCTAGTAAAGTAACCCAATGCTAGTATTGTTACTACCATGGAGTTCTTGCTATTAAAATTATTCCTTTGTGTTACCATGGCTGCTCCTGCTACTACTACTACTACTAATAATAATAATGATTGTTTTGATCCATGGTACATGAGTTCAGCCCCGGCATAGCAGTGTGGAGTCGCCAGACTCCTGGTGGCATACCGATCTCAGTTTTTTCGGTGAAATTTCGAGCTGCAGCAATGCAGGCAGTGTTGCTGTTTGGAAGGAAGCAGCAAGCAGGCAGAACCAACTTGTTTTTTGTTTCACAGCTTGCAGTCTCCACTGCAGATGGAGCAGGCAGCAGTAAACTAGTTATTTAGATTGACACAGACGACACGGATAGCAGCTGCACAGCCAAGGGTGGGGTTTAGAGCCCCAGATGTGGCAGGCTGGGCCGAGTTGTGTACAGGGTCCAACAGATTCTGTCTTAGGCACTAGTCACTAGACTAGACAGGTTGCAGATGGGGTGGATTTTTGTTGCCGGCGTCCTGGGGTTCGTGTCGTTTCCTGGTCCCGAGGCTTGGCTGCTTGGCACGTGTACAGTGTAGTTACAATGTAGTTTTGGGTCAGAAGCCGAGCAATCCCGCAGAGGCAGGCAAAGACAGGCTATTCCAGCGTCGTCATTCGGTCTCTACACTGAGGTAAAGTGACAGGCGTAGGGGTGTAATAGGTCTCCAAATGTGCCGTTTCGGTAGTCCCATCAATCAAGCGCAGCAGATAGATTCCAATGTGTTTTTTCCTGCTAGGCTTCTCGCCAAGGATTGCAGCTAGCGGCCCTAGCAGCCCTAGCAGCTACATTGTGGCAGTTCCCAGCTAGACAGCTAGATGCAGCTATAGCCGCTGGTGTGCAAAACACTAGCACGAGCTGCCATGGAGCAGAGATCTGCTTAGAATACTGTTTCGGCACTGGGACCCTCACGATGTTCATGAACAGGACCGTTCAGAGCCGTAGTATTGAGTATTCGGCCCAACAATAAGCCTGCAACATTCTGCAGCAGATTATCACATCACGACCTGGATGTGGTTGGGGTGTCCTCTGCAGCACAGTGCCATAATTCGGGTCAAACGTGCGGCATATGGTCAGTGACAGTGAAAGAAGGTGAGCTTTCTATTGCAAACTTGTCGTCGTCGCCTGCTTGGTGACAAGTGTGATGTGCAAAGTCCACGGTGTCCAGAGCGGGTTCGTGCTGTGGAACCATGGTCAGTTTAGTCAGTTTGTCCTTGCTCTATGTGTACGTAGCATTTGCCGAGTCCGATCAGCGTTGCGACCTCTTGCAGACTCTTGAGTCTTGCATTCTCCAGCATGGGGAAATCCGTTCCTGCTGTGATGAAGAAGAAAAAGGCTCTGCCTAAGAAAGAGGCGACCGAGCCGAAAGCGAAGGCCAAGAGCAAGGCCACAGCGAAAGTGAAGGCGAAAGCGAAGGCCAAGTCGAAGTCGAGATCCGCACCGGCAGCAGCTGAGTCGTCCAAGGAGCTGGGTTGCTGCAGCTGTGTAGCTGTGTAGGAGTAGCTGTAGCTAGCAGCATCCATAGTCCATAGTCGTAGTCACCATCGTGTTGGCATCAATACAAAATGTGTCAGCTACGGCAGCTATGACGACGTAGTACTAGTTACAAGTATTGCAGTGTAGCAGATATATGGTCCGTGTCGTTTCCAGTGTCTTTGCCTTGATTTGGTTTACCTACCTACTTGTTGTGTTCTCTCCCGAACCCCTAGCCCATTTTCCTTTAACAATGAAACAGAAGAGACGACTTGTTACATTCGTCGTCCAATTCTTGAAAGCATTTTTCATTTCAGTTGGAAACACACACACACACACACACACATGAGCCGGGTTTCAAGCCACCCTGGTCCTGGTCCTAGTCACCTAGTCAAGTCCTCGTCAGTCACTAGGCCTAGTCACTAGGCACTAGTCAAGTCATACTCGTAATTCGTCGTTGATTACTTTCAGCTTGCTTTTTTGCAGCAGTGGTTTGGTGCATGTCTGTCAGGCATCGAAGTGCACCGCGGTTGCGAACCCTGCACCTGCTCCTTCGATCAGATCGACCAAGAGCAAGAAGAGCCAGAAGAGCGTCATCAAGAACAATGTCAAGGGTGCGAACAAGCCTGGGCAGAAGAAGTGGTCCCCATGTGCGGTTTGTGCTCGGACCCCGCAGGACGTGCACATGTAATGCACACGCCATGTATGCTTTCAGTTTTAGCGAAGATTTGAGCGAAGGAGTTCCAGGCCATCTAATTATGGCGGCATTCAATGGATTGTCATGGTCAGTGCATGCCTTGTTGGGTGTATGACAAAAGTAGGGCTTCTGGCTTCTGGCTTCTAAGTTGCGGTCATAGTCGTAGTGATAGTGGCTGATAGCGATTGATCTGATAGATTGGTCAGATAGCGCAGTGTAGTGTAGTGTAGTGTAGTGATGGTCATAGTCATAACATTATCCTGACATAGTGCTGGGATTCACAATTGCATCGGTGGAGTACGGTTGGGGGTCGTTCATGGTTTGAGGAAGAAGCCAAACCTGGCAGGCAGGATTGTATGGGGCAAAGGTGTTGTGCCAGTGGTGTAGTGAGTGTAGTGTAGTGACTTGACTAGTGACTAGTGACTAGTGCGGTGAGTGTAGTGTACAGTGTAGTGGGTACAGTGAGTGCAGTATTTCGGCCATCATTGGGAAGGTTGGGCAGCAGAGTTTACCAAGCCTGTCAAACAAGATTGTGATGAAGTGAATGATTTCGAGCATAGTACGGCATATTACAAGACGAGACTGACTAGAATCATTAGGCTCTTGGTTGGTAGAGTCTACAATCTAGAACAGTTAGAATCCAGTTAGAAAGCAAACAGTCAGGCTACGTTTTGGTAAAGTTGCTCGCCGGTTGATCATTGTTTGCTTGCAGAAGGCAAACCAAGTAGGCAGTCAGCCAGGATTGGGGCAGAGTTCTGGGGCACTTGTTGCAAAAAGGGGTAGCAAAAGGCCATCCTAGCCATCGTAGCCGCCCTTGCCGTGCCATCAGTAAGCTTTGAAACTTTAAGTCCTAGATATATGTAGTTCTGTAGCAGCACTTAGTGAAGAATTAGTTCCTTTTACCCCGAGCAGTATCAGTACTTGTGACCATCATTGTCATCAGAATGAGTATTGCATCCTTTTGTCATTAGCAGCAGCCAGCCATTGGTTGATGAAAACAGGTTGCAAATATGGATGGAAATATGGAATAATGCATGAACGTTCCGTGCCATGAATTGTTGTTGGGTTACGTGTGCAGTAACCGCATCTGGATCAGTTGTCGGATCATCAGGGTCTGGCTTCGGGTTCCTTGGCCACGAAACTACAACCTTCCTCAGTTAACAGTTAACAGCTATGGTGCTAGCTGCTAGACTGCTAGTCTGCTAGTCTCTGCTAGACTGCTAGACTAGACTCTAGAGTAGAGCAGCTAGAGGTAGACTAGACTTGGCTGCGACAGGACCTCCCCGATGATGAACGTTGGGGTGCCGTGGACAGCGCAGGCAATGCCGTTGGCGATGGATGTGCCCTCTGTATGACGACAGTCCTGGAGGGCTGGCCCAATGAGACTTGGGTCGAGTTCCAGGAGATTTACCACAACCCGGAGGAGAAGGTGCGCAAGCCGGCCTTCAAGGCCGCGCGGGCAGTGCGGAAGAAATTGGGCATCATGTCCTTTCGCTGGAGCCCGCCGTCTTCCGTCACGAGCTCCGTTTGCAGGGCACGGAAAGTGTTCTGTGACGTCGGCTTCTTATCAGAAGCCGAAGTTCTGAAGTACTTCAAAGTCACCGCCAAGCAGCTGGGTTTGACCATGTCGTCGTTGCAGCTGGAAGACAGACGTGAGACCCTTCGAGGGTATTACGTATCGTTGGCAGGTGTTCCGGCCAACGTAGTGGATGCCTTGAGAAGGGTCCGGCTGTCGTGGAAGGTCAAAGTTGAGCACTCAGCTTTGAGGCTGCAGCCAGAATCGCAGATCCGCCAAGAGCAGGGAGCCTTGCTTTTCCAGCACTTCTCCGACCAGCAGTTGGAGAAGGCCGACACTAAGGTGCGTACCGTCAACCGTGCAAAGCTGGTGAGCTTCGAGTCGCTATCGCTGAAGGGCCAGAGCATCGTGCAGGTGCTTTGATCATTGTCAAACTTGAATGACATGCAGTCCTTTCTGCAGGATCTCTTGGTTGTAATTTCTTCGTACATTGTCGAAGCGTCACGAGCAGGATGCTGATGGGGGTAGCATGGGGTAACTAAAGTGAATGATAAAGATGACGAGGCTGATGGAAACAATGGTGATGATGATGACGATGAGGGTGGCCGATACCCGACATCCTTGAGTACTTGTGCTTTCTTCCGAGGAGGCCGTAGCAGTAGCAGCAGCAGCACTGGTCACTGGTCAGTCACTAGTCACTAGTCACTAGTCACTAGTCACCAGTCAGTACATAACTAGTCGGTAGCAGCAGTAGTAGTAAAGTAGTAGTAGTAGTAGTAGTCGTCGTCGTCGTCGTAGTAGTAGGAGTAGTAGTAGTAGGAGTAGTCGTAGTAGTAGTAGTAGTAGTAGCAGCAGTAGTAGTAGTAGTAGTAGTACTACTACTACTACTACTACTAGTAGCAGTAGCAGTAGCAGTAGCAGCAGCAGCAGCAGCAGCAGCAGCAGCAGCAGTATTAGTACTAGTAGTAGTAGCAGTAGTAGCAGTAGTAGCAGTAGTAGTAGTAGTAGTAGTAGTAGTAGTAGTACATTTCACTGATCATTATCACATTAAACCATCGGCGTGACCAACAAGAGGACTAGCAACGCAGTCATACATCACGAATCATTACCTGAGTAGTTCTACTTGCCACTCCAACACCAAGACCGTTGCATTTGCTTTGTACCAAATGTACCAATGTACCGTCTACGTAAGTCGTGTACTACTTACTTTGCTACTGCTACCAGGGATTCTGTCACTAGCAGCACCAATGTGACGGTTTTTAAGCCAGCTAGTCGCTAGTGGTCAATCATTAATGAAGTTGCCATTGCCAGTTGCCATGACCACTACCACCATCACTGTCGTTGTATGCTAAACTATTTTCGCGGGCATCTTCCTTGTGTCCACTTTCAGCTTGAACTCACCCAGTAAGGCTTCAGTAAGGACCCAGCGCATTCTGTTTTCACATTGCATACCTCGACTTGGACTCTGACTTCTACATTGGAGTCGATCTACATCGTTTTTCACAACATAAGATGTCAGATTTAACACTTTAAGAATCAGATACACACACCGTGTCGTGTTGATGCAGGGGCAGCGTGCAGAGGAGGCTGCGGCCGACGAGCAGGCCGACGACCAGGAAGGGGAGGACGGGGAGGAAGAAGTGATGGAGGATGATTTGGAGTTGCGTCCCGACACTCTGCTACCCGCCAGCTTCAGAGCGGCTCCATCCCACGGTGATGCTTTCATGGAAGATGGTGCTGAGGCCCCGAAGAAGAAGAGACGGGCTGCCAAAGCCAAGGCTGAGGCTGCTGACGAGGAGGAGGATGACGACGGGGTCCTGGACAGTGGATCCAGTGATGTTCCGCAATGGATGCAAAAGGACACCTGCCTTCAGAAGGTGATCGGCAAGCTTGGCAAGGTGCCCAAGTGCTTCACAGCTTTGGATCCGCAGAAGAACTTGGACCCCACGAAAAGCCCTGTCGGCCGACAGCTGCGAGGGGCCATGCCAGTCCAAAGTATCAGCTTAATGTTTTAAGGGTTCCTTTAGCTCAAATCAGTTTAGTGGTCACGGTATATCTCTAGGACTTTAGGACTATAGGTATAGATAGTATAGGCTGTATGGCATCGGCCAGCCAGCCGCGGCTAGCCAGCTATCCTTTGAAGTGCAAAGTGTGGCTCTCGCGTGTCGAATGTAGATGCTAGACTCCTAGACCTAGACATGCAAGACCGAGAAGCAATTGCAGGCACGAGCCGTCTTGCAGTCTATGGAGGCCCAGAGCCAGAAAGAAGCATCTCTGTTGAACTCACGCTTGCGCCTGCTGGAGCATGTCGAGGCTCTGGCACACACGCCGATTGCAAGCATGACTCGGGCACAGGTCCGGGCCCACGTGACAGCAGTCGTCGATGACAGCCTGCAGGTTCCAGCGAGCCTGAAAGTCAGGCTGCTGGAGAGGTGGGCCAACCACTTGTTCTTTGACATGGCGGAGTTGAAAGATGCTTCCAGTGCGGAGTTCAAGAAAGTCTTGGACGCCTACATGATCACCGTGTGTGCCTTCATTCCACCGCCTGACGACATGGAGATCACGGACTTGAACCTCACAGCAGCTGTGCTGTGGGAGGCAGGCAAGGAAGAGGTGGACTACAAAGCCAAGATCGGTTCCGCGACACAGGAAGAGCGGGCAAAGATGCTTGCAGAGACCCAGCAGGCGACAGATTGAACTTTTGATTTTCGTCCTGTAGGGAACCGGAAGGATAAAATCTTTATTTATCTTTTCGCTCGACGGTTTTATATTCTTTATAAAACCGAGTGCGCGTTCATTTCTGCTTTCGCTCATGTTAAGTCAGTGCTGTTCTGCAGTTGCTGATTTGATTCTTTCCGTTGCCCCTTATCTTCAAGGGACGGGGGGGTGGGAAACCTACATTCTTCGGTATGAGCAAAATTGCTTGTCCCGCCCACCCTCACCTTGTTTCGCAGTAACAGCCACACCCTGTGCCCTCCTTGGGGGCAGCTTTCTTGGGCTGTGCATGTTCACTGCTTGAAAGACCGAGAACCCCTTAGCCCTTTCGAGTGAAAACGAAGGTACGTCCGTCTCTGCTTGTGTTTACGGGCTCCGCCCATCTCGCACGGGTGGTCCCCGCCTCGCGCACGTTCGATATGATAAATAAGTTATCTTTAAACCCCATATAAGTCTGTCCGGCAAGTTTCCTCTCGTACCTTGTTATGTTATTGTGCAAGTTGCCGCATGTGTGTGCAGAATGCATAGGTCGGCATACGTCCGAGGTCCCAGTCATCATAATTCTAGTTACTAGTTCTAGGACCCTAGGATTCTAGGTCCTAGGTGAACATTTTTAAATATAGCAGTAGCAGCTGTTGCCTGCCCTGTGTGAATGTGGCAGTCCAAATCTTTTCTATTGAATGTGCTCGCATGTTTTCGGTTTCTTCAGTACCAGGGAAGTCTTGTTGAAGCTATCTATACATGCCATAGATTGCCCTCTAGATTACTCTAGACTCTAGACTCTAGAGACTCTAGATTCTAGATTAAAACCCAAATGACTGGAACCAACCCTGAAGTCAGGCATGTGCCGATGCAGTCATGGAGGGCCTCTTCTGTGACATCTTTGTCAAGATGGTGAAGGATGTCCATCTCCACAAGGACAAACTCTTGAGGGTCCTTTCCTGCTTTCTGCAGAACTACACGGACGAGGAGAGGGAGCTCTTGGACAACAAGGAGGCATTGCAGAGTGTCTACGACCGCTTCCGGGACGCCTCCTTCGCTTTGGTTGCCCTCCTTTGCCCCGAGCCGGACTACCTCGGGTCCACTGCCACGCACGTCAACAATTTGATGAAGTATCGGGGTGACTACCGTCCGGGATCACCTCGTGCGCAAAGGTGACAAGGAGAACCCGAACTTGTGGACCAAGTGGTACGATGACTTCTTGGCCAAAGGTGAAGAAACATCGAAGCTTTGGCCCAAACTCAAAGAAGTTCACGTGAGCTTGGACAGCATGATGGCTTCGGACGAGCCGTTGACGTTTGATGTTGCAAGGTTGGTGACCATCGTGCAAGACCTCCCGCAGATGAAGAAGTCTATGAGGCCGGGTGTGTGCAAGGATGCATTCCAGAAGTTGCTGTCGGTGCTCAAAAGCTTCGTGACTGCAGTGGTGAAAACCAAAGCAGGCGAGATCAGCTTGGGAACGTCGGCTGTGACTGCCTTGCAAGCCGGTGTCACCTTGTTCCCTGAGGATGCTAACATGACAAGACTCGGTGAGCATTTGCAGAAGTTCCGGAAAAACTCGGAGAAGGAGATGGCTCTCACAGAACTTCTTAACATTTGCAAAAGCTACCCGACGGACTATCAGGCACCCATGCAAGGCAACATCGGCCCGTTCCTCGATGCCTGGAAGGCTTGCCCAACGGACGTGAAGAATGCCTTGCAAGGTCCTGATTTGGATGTGCTCAACAGCGCCATCTGTTGGATCTACCGTGTTGTTGCCGACCTCTTTCGGGCAACACGGCTGCTATGCTCAAGCTGCTAAAGCGTGGGTGTGTAATTCAGATACTTTGCCAGGACATGTCAAGTCATGAATCATTGGAGTCCAGGCATCGCCCATGGTGTTCACGCCTTCCTCACATTCCGAGGGCTAATTCCTAGGGCCTAGACTAGTGACTAGTGACTAGTGACTCTAGTGACTAGATTCGCCGAGGCATAGGGAAGTATATACTTGTATACTTGAGATACTATTGAACTACGGTGGCTAGCTATATGTGATCAATCTAGGGAGCAAAACACAAGTTGCACAACATTTTCCAAAGTCTCAGCAAGAGTTTCACCATGCAGGTATAGGACAGGTAAAAGGCGGCAGAAGAGCCAAGAAGCCGACAGGGAACCAAAAGCAAAGTGAAGACCTCGTTACAAGAAAAGGACCTGTAGGAAGTAGGAAGGTCCAAGACTCCTTTCGGGGCTGGGAGCACTGTACATAGCAGACATAGCAGATGTAGAAAGTCAGGTATTTTTTCGAAGGGCGTTGTACAGTGTACAGACACAAAGCCCAAATAAGGAAGAGGGTAGAAGTTCAGCTAGGACCTAGGAAACAAACCCAAGTTGATTCTAGGTTCTAGATTTCGGAGTCTGCAGGCAACCCAGGCGGGGGCAGCGATCCAACCGAGTGTGGTGAACGGTGCCAACAAGTTGTGCACCATCGTCCATGAATCCATGCACCCCATCAAAACTTGGTTAAGCACAAACCTGCAGATGATCATCCACACCAGCGATTTCCTCGTCGCCTTCCGGGCATTGATGGACAGCGGAGAGACAGCCACAGCCAGGATGGAAGGTGACGTCGGCATGGCTAGGCTGGACGCGGTGCTCAAGGCAACTAAGCGAATGGACCTCTCCATGAATGCCGCAGCCAAAGCCGCCGCCGAAATGTCGCCAGAGTTGAGTGAGGAGTACAATGCGGTCATGTTCTTCGATTGCCAGGCCTTCTGTCGTGCTGCGTTGTTCAACAGTGACCTCCAGGACATCTTCGATCTCAGGGTGCATCATTTCACCGAGACCTTGACGGAGCTCTGTGCCGCCGTCGGGAGGTGCACGAAGAATTACGGCAGTCAGACAGAGGAGAGCTGGAAGTATTGCATCAAGGAGGATGCGAGCTTGGAGGAGGTGCTTAGCGTAGCCGCCAAGACCATCGACACCATCGACGGCAAGGAGACCTTGCGACTTTCCGATGAGTTGACCGAGGCGCGGGGACAGAGATTGTTGGGAAGACGTGTCGAAGTCATTTGCGAGTGACTAACTAAAGTTTCCAAAGATTCTAATTATAGATTATAGATTCTAATTATTCTAATTCTAAAGTTCTAATTCTAAAGTGCACGGTGCAGGCTGTCATCATTTCATTCTTGGTTCGAGACTCTAACTCTAGACTCTAGACTAGACTCTACTCTACACTACAGACTCCTAGACTCAAAGGTCTAGACTCCGAAGATTCTAGATTCTAGATTCCAGACATTCTAGACCCAAGAATCTAGATTCTAGATTCTAGATTCCACAAAAGGAAACTTCCGACTTTCGTTTACACAACACATCGATCGAGGTACACTGTGCAGGATACATATGTGCATGTCTACGAGTCTACGACTACATGGCACAAAAAGCCGAAAATTCTTGTTTGGAACATGGCATTGGCAACTTCAGCTCCCACAGCTGGACTCCAGCATAGTACGAAAGCTAACCGTGTTGACCCATGAAGTTTGGTTGCATTACAAGTGACGTCGGCTGTGGCTATGGCATCCAAGTGGGTGCTGATGCTTTCTTTGGCAAAATTGTGAGTTTCGTGCTTCAACATGTGGGGCATTGTGTGGACATTCGCTTCGGCACCGTGACATTTGTTGCACTCAGATTGCTTAAGCAAGCCCTCGATCTTCAAAGACATATCGATTTCATCAGGCCTTGGATGCCGCCAAAACTTTCATCGACAAGTCCTTTTTCCAGCACGCGGGCCTGATGGAGCTCATCGGAAGAGCGAAGGTGGTGCAGGACACAGCGAGGGCCCTTCGCTGCGAAGGGTTGCTATCTTTCGCCTTGCAAGTGACCAGCAATAAGCAACGAAAGTTGGCGATTGTGCGCAGCCAGCTGGGTGATGTCAGTGGCAAAGCTGTGAAAGAGTCCCTCATCCTGCCGCAACTGTTGGAAGCGGCTCGTGCAGAGGTCAAGTGATGTCGAAACATCATTTGCCCCCGTGCGGAATGCAGTTAGCTGTATCATTTGCAGTGTCAGTTTCAGCATAAAACGTGACCTTCCAGGCTATTAGCTGCTGTGCTTTGGGCTTGTGAGCCACTTTATAATGCAGGCACATAGAGACTTAGAACTTGCAACTGCTGGTGATGCAATCTGCAACCCCGCCGTCTTTTTTCGACAAGAGGCACTTGTGTGCTCAAGACTTTTAATTTTAAGACTTCCCAGACAGCTGTGAAGCCAAGCAGCTAAGCCATTAAGGCCTGCTTGAGGCCCAGGCTTGCAGGCTGTTGTACTGTACTCCAGGCTCCACATTGCTCGCTCTTGAGTGGTGCTCGAAAGTCCGAGCCGCTTGAAACACTTGTGCGTGGGCAGTGCTTGAAACACAGCGGCCTCGATTCAGGGACCGAGTGATTTATGAATTATGAGATGCAATCAATTTGTAGTCACTATTCTGATATGATTCATTATCTTCGATGGGATGCTATGTATATACACTGATAAACTCAGGCAGGTGTGAGATTGCCGCTTCGTGACAGAAGCACGGAAATGCTATGAAATTGTATCAATCTGAAATCTTTACAGATTTTTCTTGAGATTGCGGCATTTGATATATGCAGAGATGTTTGATTATGGCATTTCGAGCGATGCACGGACAACTTGTCAGCTCATTGTGATTTCAACGTCCAATGCACAGCTGAGCAGCCTCTTCTTGAGAACTGGGGGCCCAAAGCAGTGGTAGTGGTGATGACTGAGATGGTGATGGCGGTGCAGGTGGTGGTGCTGCTGCTACTGTTGCTGCTTCTGAAACTGCTGAAGGTCAGGGTGAAAGATGCGGGAAGCGGTGATGCTGGACCGATGGGTTTGAATTGTTCACGAGCTTTTGTGGTGCTAATTTAGTTTCATGCTAATTTCTAGCCAGTCCCATCAGAATCAGTGTCAAAGTGGTGTAAAAGTGTGAAACAGCCCCGGTAAAAGTATGCAAGCAGGGACGTGTCACTATCCGAATGTATTATAGTGTACCAGAACTACCCATATTGTAACGGTGTTTTCAAAGTGTATTTTTTTTTGTATTTTTTCGTATCTGTTATCATGGGCCATAAGTACAATCGTATTTCCAGTTCGTATTTTTGTCGTATTTTTTTCGTAAATAAATAGAACCCATGGAATGGCGTTTCTAAGGCTTAAAGAATGTCTCAACTCTACGGGTTTTTCCGGGCTCGTTAATGAACCCGCCAAACCGTCAAAAACTGTGGGCCACTCCATCGAGACGATTTCAACAGGAGTTGCATTTTGCTCCTACGGTTATTGCCGAAATCATGTGGGCACAATGAATGGCGCTAT
>CAJNJA010040986.1:17690-27774 GCA_905231915.1 Symbiodinium necroappetens | reverse complement strand
TACCACCACCACCACCACCACCACGACTACTAGTTCTACTACTACTACTACTACTACTACTACTACTACGACTACGACTACGACTACGACTACGACTACGACTACGACTACGACTACGACTAGGACTACGACTAGGACTACGACTACTGCTGCTGCTACTACTACTACTACTACTGCTTCTACTACTGTTACTACTGCTACACCTACTATACTAGTGTACTAGTCTACTAGTCTACTAGTCTACTAGTTTACTAGTCTGCTAGTCTGCTGCTACTACTACTACTACTACTACTACTACTCCTGCTGCTGCTGCTGCTGCTGCTGCTACTACTTTCTGCTGCTGCTGCTGCTGCTGCTACTACTACTACTACTACTACTACTAGTACTAGTACTACTACTACTACTACTACTACCACCACCACTACTACTACTACTACTACCACCACCACCACTTCCACTACGTCTGTTACTGGTGCTTCTACGACGACGGCTGCGGCTGCAGCTACGGGTTTCGACTGCGACTTTCGGCTGCAACCACGACTACTACGACTGCCTACATACTGCCTACCACATATTACTACCCATCTTATCATTCGACAGCAGCACCTGCAGGCCCACCGCTATCATGTAACATTCATCATGAAATCATCACCACCATTGTTAGGATCTCGCTCGTTGCTCATCGCCCGCATGACCATGCATAATTCTGAATCATTCTCGTACCATCACCACTGACAGTCCTTGCTGTGATCTTTATGAGTGTCGTCATCCTTCTCGCCACAACGGTACCGTCACCATCATCACACTCAGAATCATCGCCATTCATACCGTCATCACCGTCGCCATTCTCATGACCACCGTCTTCTAAACCGGGACTGGCTGGACAAGGACGTCTTTGCCGTCTAGCGGTCTCACGGCTCAGCCGCATTGAACAAAGACCTCTCCGTCCGCTCTACTCACTGGCTTACTCAACCCAGAATCATCATCATCACCATCACATCGTCACCATTTCATCATCAGCAGCAGCGTCATCACCGTCATTGGTCATCAGCATCATCATCATCATCATAGCCATAGTCGCCTTACTCATACTCGCCTTCTCATTCGCCAGCGTCATCAGCACCAATCAGCATCGTCAACATCACGCTCATCTCCAACATCACACACCCTCTCAAGGTTCCGGAGTCTCAAGATGTCTCAACTCCGGGCCGGCTCGTAGCAGATGGTTCTGTGGGCGCAGGCATGAGTATTTTAAAAGCCCGCAGTCTCCAGCCTTCTCCATCGTACTCAGACGTGCGATTTCAGGCTTGGCTGGAACCTTCAGGGCAAGGCAGGGAAACCTAAACTGAAGTGCGCATTCCCGAGAGAAAGGTGGAGACGTGATCAGGAGCCGCATACACCTATCTTGGGAACTCCGCTTCCTCGGAAGACCTTGCAGCTGATCCTACGCCCGAGGTTGCCTCGCCTGCCTGATCTGTGATTAAACAACCTGTCTGGAATAGAGACTCAACCTAAAACCGAAAACCAACAAACAAAACGTTTATCAGCAATACCTGAGGCTGGTGCCTGAGCTCAGCTGCACACGAATATGACTTTGTTGCAATGATTCGGCCTGCATGTTTCGCATCTTGCTTCCCCTCTCGGACTGCTTGGTGAACCAGGACATGCGCCTGGCAGACTTCGGCAAGGGATCATGTGAGCCATGCAATGTGGAGTACACTGTCCGAGCATGATGCTTGCTCGCCGCACTGCAGTCACTACTGTGCATGTTAACACTCACTCAACGTCGATGGCACTCAGACACTGAAACACGTGACTTCTGCCTGTCATGTCTTATCCTAGGTCCTAGAGCGGACCTGCGCTTGGTCGAAAGGGATGGCAGCGCTACGCTGGCAAGAGTCCTCCACGGCACTCCGTCAGAGCAACGTGGTAGCAGAAGTAAAGAAGAGGACAGTTGTCGACAGGTGCTTCCAGACTGTGACTCTTGACAAGCAGCAGCAAATACAGCAAGTATAATATATTATATTATAGTATAATATAACATAGTATAATCTAATATAAAATAGTATAATAAAATATAAAAGAGTATAATAAAATATAAAATAGTATAATATCATATAATATTCGTATAATATCATGTGATACAGTGTTTGCCGGCGTCCTGGACTTTTTTGGAGTCTTAGAGCCGCTGGCCGCACTGGGAACCTGAGCGCTTAAGACGTCTCTTGGCCAGTGCACAAATGAATCGGCTCTGAAGGAACCCCTTAATATAGATCCCTGAATGTAGATCCCCTAGAGGATGGATCCCTGTTGTGCCAATGCATCGTGAAATGGATGACCACGGTGCCGGCCGTAGCGTGCAGTCATCAACATGGAAGCTCCAAGACGAGGTTGAATGACAGCAACCACCCAATCGCGCAGTATTCGTGCCGCTTGCAGAAGGCATAGAACTGTTGACCGAGTAAATGTGCCCGGGTTTGGGAATCCGACGAAAATACGCACAGGCTTCGTTGTTGCAAACTTTCGGCGGCATGCGCAAACAAGCACCTTCAGCTACCTTGAGCTTCGGTCGACAACTCGGAGACTCGTCCAGCGCGCCGAGATGCAATGTTCTCGAAAATGACGGAATCCTGGGTTACGAGCTATCCACAAGCAACCAGTGCATGTCTGTGGTAGACATGGCACATTAGTTCGCACGAGATAGACTGCTCCGATAATAAGCTGAGACAGTCACCAAGGTACAAGGCAGCAAGCCAGCGAGGGGACAGACAGCACGAAGGCGTGACAATAACCGGAGATGTTGCAGTTGTACTTTGGTGATTGCTGCACGAACTCTTTTTGTCAGTGCATCTTCCAAACCAGACCTGGGTTTGTAATTTCCGACATACACGACTGACAACTCAACATCAACACAGTTGGGACAAATGTATGTGGGCTATCTGCGAAGTACAAGACCTACAAGCGCAAGCGGACTGGAAATCCTACATCAAAGCACCCATTCATGTTGGCCCCAAGAATTGGAGGTACTTGCCGCGGTGTCCTCGTCGCTGCTCCTCAAGCTCCTTTGCAACTTCGAAGTCTGCTCATCCTGGTGTCTGCGCTCAGAAGCTCGGAATTGAAATGATTTCCAGATGCCCTGTTGCTGTGGCACGCCAGAAAGCCTGGCCCTGACCCGTTCCGTGGGCTACGAACATGAACAAGCCATTGCTACTAGTACAGCATGACGGTCTCTACGCTCTGATCTCAGGACACTCCAGACGCTTCAGACGAGTGCCAGGTGTGAAAAAGCTGTCGTTTCGTCAAAAACGTGGCATGCAAAAACTTCACTGCTGGGATCTGTAGTGACTTCCACCAGCCCTTCTGCTCAGGATTCGCCCGTGCTCGCCTGAAAAACCGTCCCGCCCGCAGTTTGATGATAACGTTTCGCCATAGTTTGGCGGTTTGGCACATGTCCCGCCGGCCCACACTTATCCCCGCACCTCCTCCCGGGGTCCAGGGAAAGAAATCGTAAAGAGTTTCTTCTGCAAACATGAGCGCATGCTGTGAAGAGATCGCCTCGTCCGTGAAGCTCTTCCTCCGTCTTCTTGGAGAGCGCGCTTGATGTAGGACTGGGACGGTCTCCTGTCGCAGAACCCGGGATGTTACCAAGCCCGAATACTGTAAGCCACTGCTTGAAGTCAAGCACATAAAGGCTGCCGTCGTCGTGATGCCACTATGTCTTATTGCATCTGGGATTGGTCACGGCATGTTGCTAAATATACTGTGTCTTACGCGAAAGCAGATCAGATTTATGGCGCGGCAATTATAGATGTGTTCATCTGGCGAAGTTCAATGCGTCAATGCCAAATTGCACAACCCTGTGGCACGGGCCGTGAAAGCAGAAGCGCAGGAATGCAAGCCCGAGAGACCCTAATTAAGCACCGGAACTGACCTGCGTCGCCTGCGGTCAGGAGAAGCCGAGCAACCGCTTCTCCCAATGCACGCACGGCTTGGCCAGGTACATATTTTGCACAAGGCCCCCGAACGATCTCGTGAGCATGAATGCGTGGATGTATTGTGGAAACTAACCGAGATGGCTCGACGAAGTCGCATAGAAGCCATGCCTCCAACGGCGGCGCAGTCGACGCCCGCAACGCCTCGAGCACCAAGGCTTGAGAGAGGAAAGCCTTGGCACCCCGAACCGTGCAAAGTCCTTGACTTCTTTCCAAGTCCAAGTCAAACGAGACAACCCGTCGGCTAACAAGGTACACATGGGGTGCGCTGAAGACGAGAACTGCTGTCCCAACATGCTTGTGGCGATAAACAGATGGCACACTTTCCTGGCCTTCTTCTGTTCTGCCCCTTGGGGCAGTGTCCTTTCCGCAGACGATTTCGCAGAAGACGTCTGCAATTCCTCGCGCTGAAGAGAATGATGATTCCACTGATGCTGAGAGGCACGTAACTGTCACCATCACGCGACATGTGCGAACACGGCAGCTCGACTCACCAAAAAGGCTTGCACAGCAGGGTCCTCTGGGCCGACCGGGGTCCCAAAGTTCGACCTGACCGTCTGCAATGCTCAAGGTCGCCCCAGCCCGCGTATTGTCATTTGCTGCAAATGGCCTATCATAGATCTTGCAATCAACGAATGCACATCGATGGAAGCGTAAAAGAACAAACATATCGTCGACGCATGGCTTGCCTGTAGGCATTTGCTAGTTGTTATGTGGGTGCAGGTATGCTACACAGGTATGCAACATCTCCACGACTCGTCAGGCAAAGGTCTCTGGAGGCAGGCGGCCGGAACGTCATGCTTTCACTTGGAGGCTTCACCGACACCGACGCTGAAGCGCTCCCATTGACATTGACCTGCTTCGCCTGGACTGCGTGTGACATCTTGCTACATCTGTAATCATCTGTAGGCAGTTTTGTTGACGGGGTTCTCCCAAGGTTTGAGGAGTAGTCGACGACTGACGTTGCGAATATCCGTCATGGGCGCCAAGAAGGTGGATCGTCGGGACTCGAAGCTTTGAACTCAGATCTACGGGAGTCGGAAAGCGTCTGGGTTTGCGCATTACTGCCATAAATCTTCAAGCTTTTCCTGGAGGCCTTGACATATAGTGGGGTTAACACCGCTCTTGAGTGCATCCATATGTTCGTGCCCAAGCCTGGTTTTCCTCGTTTGCTGGAAGATGTGAAACATGCAAAAAATGTCTGATGTCGTGCTGAATGGAAGCCTTGTATGCATCCTTCGCACGATACTGCATCCTGCTATTCTACATCACTGCAATTGCAATGGTTATCGGTAGTCATGTGGGCTGTCGATGCAGTATAAAACCTGCGTTGTCAACCTATATGCATACATACATACATACATACATACGTACGTACATACATGCATACATACATACACAAGCATACATACATACATACATACATACATACATACATACATACATACATACATACATACATATGTGTGTATACATATATATATACACACATGTGTACATATAAATACATAAATACATGCATGCATGCATACATACATACGCACACACATAAACATGTATACAGTATACACACAAAAAAATACATACATACATACATACATACATACATACATACATACATACATACGTACATACGTACATACAAACATACATACATACACAAACACATACATACAAATGCGCGTGTATATATATATATACACATGTGTACATACGTAAATACACATATACATACATACATACATACATACATACATACATACATACATACATACACACATACATACATACATACATACATACATACATACATATGTGCATACATACGTACATAAATACATACATACATACATACATGCAACCATACATGTGTACATCATATGCGTTTTTGTATAAGCGGATGCACCATGCTCGAAGCCTCCTGCTTTCCTTGAAGAACTCGGGTTTTACTCTGATGGACACCAACAAAATCGAAAGAAACTTCGGCACGCACGCAAACAAGCAGAGTGACGGTGAAGCCTGCAACACCATGAGGATGGCTTCAGCAAAGATTGTATCAAGCTCTTGGCAAGTCTGGAAGCCACCTTTGTAGCAAGCTGGTACTTGAGAAACTGTACACACCAGAAATGGTGAGCAGCCTGAGCTCAAGAACCCTAAACCTAAACCCTAAACCCCTAGACCCTAAACCTTCGAATAGCAGGGCTGCCTCGTGGATGTGCTTTAGGAGGGGCTCCGTGACCTTGGGAGGCTTTGAGGAAAAGGGCAAGGCCTGTGGGTTTGTGCCTGTGCCGGGACACGCTGCCTAGCATAGTTTAGGGTTTTGGGTATAGGGTATAGGGTTTAGGGTTATGTCACCTTAGTTGAAGCGTCGAAATGTGGCTTTGTGCGATTGTTCTTTCGCGGGGAGTGTGTGTGCGTGTGTTGGTGTTGGCTTTTTTGTGCTTGTTGGAAAGTGTTCGTGGGTCGTAGGGAGTCACGGCAGATAAAGGACGCGGCAAGAACACTATGCCAATTCTTAATCGTTACAATGTCTGCATCAGTGCATCACGTAAGACCTACTGCAACTTGAAATTACGACACACCAGCACGTCCTCTTTTGCCTCCACCCTCAACCCCCAGTATTTTTGTACTCACAAGAAGGGAATAAACCTTTGAAGCAAACTACCACACTAATTTCGCCCTGATAATTTAAGGCACGCTCCCCAATCTAAGAGTTTCTGCGGCTCTTGGAATTGAACTCGCCAGCTTCCCGAGAACTGGGCGCGCGGAGGGAGCTGGCTCAAGTCCTCGCAATGTCTGAGATGGAAGATGGGGTTTAGGGTTTAGGGCTTAGGGATTTAAGGGTTTAGGGTTTAGGAGGAAGGTTTGCCAGAGGTTGAATCCTGACCTATTCAAGCTCTTCAAGGCTCTGAAAAGGAGAGTATCCACTCTGAAGAGCAGGCCCTGGTCTATGAATCTACTTGCCGCTGCTATTCCTGCTGCCCCCGCTTCAAGTACCAGCTAGTGTTGCTGCGGGATCTGGTTAGGAGGATGGAGACGGGTGACGGTGGAGCGTGTCCGGCATGGCAATACACAATGGCGATGGCCGATGGCATTGGTTGGTCTAAGGGTGATGCTTTGCACCCCTAACATGAAAGGATAAGGACTTGCGACTGTCGGGTAGATAGGGCTTGCCGCCGTGGGCCCTTAGGGGGCCTTAGGCGTAGCCTTCAGGTTTGAAGCTTAGGGTCTTCAAACGTTGACTACTCCACTTCGTGCAGGATCGACCCCATCAGTTACACCCGGGAACCTACGCACAGAGCCTGAGATCAGCTCTCTACATATAACAAGCCGAGCGATCTCCCAGGAAGGAAATATGGATAGCCACCTGCGCCTCCTCAAGCCCCTAAGCTGAACCCTAGCCGAAGGCGAGGAGACTGCACAAGCACAGCCGCACGGCACACGGACAGCTCTTGGCTCTTGCCTTGGACTTTGCGACGTAGAGCGAGCAAGCCTGACCGGGTGACGGCGGGCTTAGCGTGACGGTTCTACCGGGCCTTTATGCACAAGTCTCAAGAGCTGTAGGCAAGAACCCACAGCCTGACCACCACAAAACTCCATCATCACAAAGAGTGGATGAAGGCAAATTCGCACTGGTTCAGCATTCAATGACGAAGTTTGTCAACAATTAACAGCTGCTAGAAGGTGTGGGCTCTGGCGGTAGTTTGATCGCACCTTGGAGGTTCTACCCGCGCTCCACAAGGATAATATTAAACCACTGCTGGAGCCTCCGAAGACACCGTCGCTGTGAATTGCTCCTGCATCGGCGGAGAGGTTTAGGATTTTTGTGTCTCTTAGTGAGCTACGAAGCAAGCCAAGTGAATGACTAGTCTTAGCCGAAGTCAAAAGGATCACGCCGGGGTTCCACTGTAAGTTCAACGCGAAGAGGCTGTCCAGGAGAAGGCAAGTACCAAGCTGAGATTGGTCGTTTCAGTCATCGCAAACCCCAACGCGCAAGCGTCACAGCAAGCATGAAGCCCGCTGGCTGGCCTAGATCCTAGATTCTGTTGATGATATACCTCCTGCTTTTACCTTAAGGACCCTAAACTATGGGAATTCTGGTATAAACCCTATTCTGGGTCATGCAGGATTGAAACCATCGACTGTACAACCCCCCCTTTCCAGACCCATGAGCCCCTCAGCTCCAAGACCCCAAAGCCGAAATCCCATGTCGAGGTTCACATGAAAAGGGCCTTTGTCTCTCTGAAACTCCAGCTGCGCCCTGACCCTGTAGAATTTCAAGGAGCCATCATAAGCCGTTTCTAATATCGGAAGAAAGACGCAGATGAACGACGACCCCCCTTCCTATAGTCTCCATTGTAGTTCCTTGTTTTGGTTTAACCAAAGCTATATTAAGGATGTAAAACCCCGAATAGGACCTACAATGGAAACTGTAGGCTTTATTCTAATCCCTAAACCCTAAACCCCAAACGCCCGGCGCGCCGGGAACTGCAGGCCGAGGGTGGTCAGCGAGCAGTAGATGGAACCGGGACCCAGCCTCGAGGTTTTTAACTGAAGCTCCGAAGGGCCCAGGAACGGGGTTTGGGGGTTTGGGGGTTTAGGGGTTGAGGTGTTTAGGGGTTTAGGGATTTCGGGTTCAGGGTTCAGTCTTTCGGAGATTGAGGAAGGTTGCGCGAGGTTTACAAACTCGATGGGGTACTCATACTCGGGCTGGAAACGGCACAAGGTGTTTAAAGGAGGTGCATCAGGCGATCTCTACCCTCAGATGAACTTCGCCGTTCAATGGATCAAGCAATGCCCCAGTGTTCCTTGTTTGCTTCCTACTGCTCTGTTTTGTTTTAAAAGGGTGCTTCACGTAAGAGACGATTCTGCGAGAATTCCAGCTCGCCCGACAGAAATGAAGCTTTGGGTGAACGCCCTAACATGGTACGACTTTGAGAACCCAGGGCAAGGGTTCAAAGAGTGGCCGTAAGCGCCCCGAAAGGATCCTGAATGATCCTGAAGGACCCCAAACCCTGAAAGAAAAAGCAAGCTCTAGAAGCAAGAACGCTCCGTGTCACGACCGTACTTGCACCGAATTTCCACGCCCCGACCCTGGGCCCAGACTTTCCGAAGGGTACATCGCGCTGGGGCCGTGCATCTCGGTACGTGAGCTCCTGGCTAAAGGAACCTGGGCACTTGCTGGGCCCTGAGAACCCATCGGCTAAGGGTCCCCCCCTTTGAGCAACTGTAGAGAGACGATCTCATTCAAACCCAGTGACTAGCTCAAGGATGAGGTTTTGTCTGTGTCACATAGGACGCTGTCGTCACGAGCAGCTTCATGGAATCACTTTCTCAACATCCTTTCCACGCCGAAGGGCCGACAACCGCTGAGCCGACAGCCAAAGCTATGAAGCCCTACCCTCAAACGCTGGCGATTCAGAGAGGCCCAAGCCATTCAGAGAGGCTCAACTTTGATCTCCAAAACGCAGCGAGGGGCGTCGACGGCTCTTGCGGCTGACACTGATGTGACCTTGTTGGGGCCCAGCTGTTTCGAACGTAGAAGCCAGAACGGGCTCTGCTTGGAGGTTCAAGGGTAGGTATAAGTGGGGTTATACGTAGGGTAACTATAGCTATAACCCCGATTAGGGGACTTATCACCCCACTTATAACTACCCATGAACCTCCAAGTAGAAGCCAGAACGGGCTCTGTGTTTTATGGTGCGAGGCTTTGAGCAGGGGGCCGGGTCTTCAAGTCGAAGGGAGAATGCCCGAGTCTATAGGATTCCCCAGGTAAAAGTGGTGCTGAAGAACGCTTGCCACCTGTGGTCCGGGAGACAGGCTTACATCATAGTATATTATAGTATATAGTGTAGTATAGTATAGTATAGTATAATCTAATACAAATACAACACAATATAATATAGTATAATATAGTACAAATACAATGCAATTTAAAGAGCTAGCCTGATATAACATGATTACTGAAAGCTCAGACATTTTGCGCCGACCTTTTCGGTGCAAGTCCCGTTTCCTTCGTGTTGTCCTTCCTCAGAAATGTGGGCCAGCCTACCTATAGTCTACATTATAGCTCCTTTTTGGGGTTACCTTTT
>CAJNJA010040986.1:0-15807 GCA_905231915.1 Symbiodinium necroappetens | reverse complement strand
CCCCCCCCCCCCCCCCCCCAAAAGAAGCCATCGAAGCTGGGAAGTGGAAGCCTCATGTAAAGGAGCCCCCAAAGCCACACCTTTGAACCCCAGACCCGAAACATCCCCCCCTGTCAGTAACCCGTACAGCATCCCTTGGAGTAACCCTTTATAATCATCCCTTGGAGTACTTGGAGGTTCATGGGCTATAAGTGGGGTGATAAGTAGGGTAACGATAGTTATGACCCATATTAGGGGACTTATAACCCCACCTATAACTACCCATGAACCTCCAAGTAACCCTTGTCGCAACCCTTCTAGAAGGCCTCCATCAGCTCTAGATCCGAAAAACCCCTGAAATAAGTCGAATGGCCCAGGCTTGAAGTCTTCCTCCCGGAATCGGTCGACAGGATGCACCGTTTGCTTGACATTCCTCCAAGCATTGATGCTTGGGGTTGGGGTTTAGGGTCTGGGTGCAGTCTCATGCGGCACCAACAAACCAGCTTCCTTGCGAATTTTTTTGAGGGATTCTTAGGTGGGCTTGGCGCACGACAGCCTGCATCAACTGTAAGCCTCAATGTGTGAGGTCCTACACCCAGAGAGCCCAATACCCCTTAACTAAGCAATATATCTTAAATTATAAGGGGCTTCATATTGTGATTTAAGCTACAATCCTTAATTAAGGGGTATTGGGCTCTCTGGGCACTGTGGGTCGAACCTCACTGTGCCCCCTTCGTCCTGGATTTGCCACCCAGCGTGCGCTCAGGCTTCTTGATGGGATTCCTGCGTTCTGGAAGGTTCACCCCCATATTCTGAAGGCTTCGGTTTCTACCGCATGAGGCGGCATGTAGTCAGGGTGACCCAGCAGTCGTCAATCAGCGATTCCGCCTCTAGCTATGGAAGGCCAAATCACCGGCTGCATAGGAAGCTCGAGCTGTGCGAACTTTTTAACTGTATGATCTAAGGACAAAGTGTGATAATCAGCCCCGGTGACAACAGCTCGTTGGGAAGAAGCACGAAGGCTTGCGGTCGCTACTCTGAGCAATGTAGAGACGCATGCGTCACCCGCAGCTTTGTTCGGGCCAACACCAACAGCTCAAGACATATCCCCTTTCTGTCCCACGTTTGTGGCGTGATGGTTCAGAAAAGCAGCCGACAGCACACTCCGAAATTCTCTCAGTCTTGCGCCCTAGTGACACCCGATCTAAGCAGCGAGCCCAAGCTCCCCAAACTGTGCTACGAGCGAAAAAGCCCCTGTCCCAAAAGCCCACTCCTAGGTTCATGGGGTAGTTATAAGTGGGGTTATAAGGCCCCTAATATGGGTTATAGCTATAGTTACCCTACTTATAACCCCACTTATTAACTACCCCATGAACCTCCAAGCAGCACTCCGGACAGTTTTCAGAGCTGTGCTTTCGCCTCAGCGTCTCCATCTGGAAGCCGGCGATTCGGCTGATGAAGTAGAGCCGCTTCCTCCAGGGTCTTTGGAGCAGCAGCTAAAACTACACCTTCCTGCAGCCAGCTAAAAATACACGTTCTTCAATAACCTATCCACTCCCTATATCCTAAACCCTAGAGAGAACTTCGAAGCTAGCCAGACGGCACTTCCCTAGGTATAGACTCCATTTTCCATGTCGCACGTCGAAGCAAAGACTGCCACGGGCTTTGTGTTTCTGACATCGCTAATGCCTTGTGGTATCGCCGTATCCGTGTTTAAAGGGCGATGCCTTTCCAATACTCGCAACCACAGTCCTGGCAAGAAGGCCGACAGTTCAGAGGCCGAGAATTCTGGTGGGCAAAGTCTCTGGGCTGAGCACCCGTTGAAACGTAAGCCTTAGCCGCGAAGCCCTGGACCAAAAAACCCCAAAACCGAAGTCCTGAACATCCTGGAACCCGAGAGCACGCGCTCAAAATTTCGGCCGTGTTGCTATGGATACGCGTATTTTTGGGGGCTTTCGGGGTGGGGGGCTGTCCTGTAAGCATCGGCGCTGATGCTCTCAGAGAACCATTTCTGAAAGGCAGATCTCCTGAGCTTCCGTGTCGGGCTTGGCTCTCTTTTCTCTCCCCCTTTTAAACCCTACCTAGAGTCTCCCATTGTAGTTCCTTTTTGGGTTACCTTTTTGGGATCCTTTAATATAGAATTGGTTAAATTGGTTAAACCAAAAAAAGGAACGACAATGGAGACTATAGGTAAACCCTGGGCCCTAAAAGGTTGAGCGTTTGCTGTGCTTCCGAAAGAACTTTCCGAAGGGGGGGTTGCAGAATCACGTTGCCTTCAACGAGCAGCATTCAAGAACAGCCTGAACTTCACCACTCCCCCTCTGGGGTCAACACATGAATCTGCACGTCGTTTCACCCAGGGCTTTAGGGTTTACGGTTCAGGGCTGGGTGCAACAACACCGCAAGGATCCTCACTGCAACACTCCAGGGTGAAGCAAAGCCTCAGCAGCCTTGCACCAAGCCCCAAGCCCACCATGCCTTGCATGCCTTGCATGCACCACAGAGAATTCCAGTGGGCCCACTCGTGAAGCAATTTGGGGGCTTCCCAAACTAGGGGACCCTAATATAGTACCTTAAATAGTAGGATCCTTATTGTAAGGACCCCCAAAGAGGGTATCCCTTATTTTTTGGCCGAGGCGCCGGATCACAACAAAGGTGCATTTCGACTCACAGCCTTGGTGTTCCAAGTTACTTGCCGCGGCTTGGGGAGAAGCTGATGGGCAATATGTACCACGCGACAAGAAGACTCGAAGATGTGAAGGAGATGCGAAAGCAAACGGTGCGTGAGAGATTGGGGGAGACGGAACTTCAGAGCCAGAGAGAAAGAGAGCAACACATCGGTTGACAGATTCGCCAGCACGAACAACAGGGCAAGCAGAAGAGCTTTCACGAGTGAACAGGTCAGGAGGATCAAGTCCAAGCATGGGAGGGGAACCCAAAACCAGAGAGCGAGAGAAGAAGGGTGAGGGGAGGTCGTGTCTGTCGGGGCCCTGCGAGGGAGGCTCAGGCGACTGAAGAATTCAGCCATGCCTTGGAACACCAGAACTCTAAACCCCTAAACCCCTAAACCCTAAACCCCTAAGCCCCTAAACCCCTAAAACCCCTAAACCCCCCTAAAACCCTAAACCCACCTAAAACCCTAAACCCTAAACACGGGAGTAACCGACGGTCTAAACTTCCGGCTGCCCAGAGGCGGATGGAAGCACCTCGCCTGCAAGTCGCTTTCAGAAAGCCACCAGTTTTCGGGCTCGATTTCTGAGAAAATTTTTGGAGTTTGAAAGCCTAGCTTTAGGGTATAGGGCTTAGGGGTTTAGGGTTGAGGGTTTAGGGGTTTAGGGTTTAGGGGTTCGGGATTTAGGGATGTAGGGTTTAAGGCCTAGCATCTCAAAACATCGCGGGCTTGCATGCATCTGGGTTTTGATGTCTGCAGACTCCTGAATAATCGACACCTCTTCCTCAATCAGGGTCATCATAGGGATCCTAATATTAAGTTCCTCAAGGAAGTTGAAGGGGGGTTTGAGTTTGAGGTTTTGGGGCCTTGGGCTCCGCATCCAGCTGATTCGGCAAACGATGCTTCGAAGCCGAAGCCACCAAATCAAACGATCCATCACACAACTTTGGCGCTACATTGCGATCCAACGGGATAGCCAAAAGGCAGAAACGGCGCCTGTGACATCTGCGAGTAAGGGCTGCTAGGCTACACCTCCCCAAAGTGACCACCACCTCTGTGCCCCCTTCCGGGCCCCCCGAATCGACCGGATAATATAGGGGCCGTAACAATTAGAATAGGGTTTGGGGGTATATTATACTATACTTATATTAAGGAACCCCCCTCCAAAACCCTATTCTAATTATTAAGCCCTCTATCATACCCTTATAGAGCCGTTGTACTAATCCTTATCATAACCCTTTAAAATAACCCCTTTAAAGGAACCCTGTTCTAATAATCAAGGCCACTTTTTTATTACGTCCAAGCAGCGGCTTCCGCTCCATAAGGCCGAGCCTTGGCTCCGTTTTGGAAGCTCGGAACTGGGGACTTTTGAGGGCTCTTACGGTGGATGATAGAAAATCCTTAGCATTACCTAAAAGGGACCCTAAACTATGGGAGTTATGGTATAGTCCTTATTATGGGTAATGCAGGATTTATATCATCAACCATATATGATTCTTAGGATGAGCAGAAGTAGCGGAAGCGGCGGCGTGTTGGTGGTGGTGGTGCGTAGTGTTTCCGAAGGTTCAGAACATATCGCTGGAAGTGTAGCAGCTGATCCGAAGGCAATACGAACTGGCACCGAAAACAAACCCTCGCAACTCTTCAAGTCCAAGCCCCATTCCAAAACTGTGAGACACAGACCCACGCTGCCAAAACCCTTCCTGGCCCACCCCGCCCCGACAGTCCGAGGACTCTCCAAAGGCAGCGCCGCGCCCAAGGTCTGCAACTTTTGTGCCTGAGCGCAGCGGTGGCAAAGGGTCTTTTCCTCTTCGTTTGGCCGTGACGTAAGGAGCTTCTGGCTATGTTATTTGGTGGTCGTGCTTGGTGTCTGGGGCTTTGGGCATGTGGGTCCACCGGCAAACCTCAAGCGCTCACTGCAAACTCGCACGGTAAAGTGGGACGAATGGAAACCCTGCATGCTGCAACGGGCTGGGAAGGAACTTATTCGCCTACTCACATGGCTTGATGGCAACCAAGTAGCTGCAGCAGGACCTGCGGAACCCAAGCCCCCCGCATCATAGACCAAAAGTGCTCCCACAACCCGTCCATATGCCCACAAACTACTCATATTCCCCCTTCAATCCCTTCGCCGGGAAAAAACTCTTCCCAGAAGCGCTGGGCGTAGTTCTTGGGGCGATCTAAACATGGTTGTCATCCTACCTGCCTTTCATCCACCAGAAGTACTCAAGCGCTAGAACCTGAACGAAAGCATCCCATCATACATCCAGCAAGCCTTGAAACCAATTTTTTCGGGAAACTAGCCCTCAGATTTGATAGATCGAAAGCCCTAGCGCCCTAAACCCCAAACCCTCACAAGGATCTGAAAACACCCAGTCTGATTGTGGCGACCCCTCACAACACCTGTGCGAGGTATATCTGCATTCCCAGGAGCCCAAGTTCGAGTCTGGCGTGTAGGTGTTGAAGCCTCGAGCACTCAGGGATCGGATCCTAGGTCTTAGTAGTAGTAGTAGTAGTAGTAGTAGTAGTAGTGGTAGTAGTAGTGGTAGTAGTAGTAGTAGTAGTAGTAGTAGTAGTGCTACTAGTAGTAGTTGCAGTAGTAGTAGTAGTGGTCGTCGTAGTCGTCGTCGTAGTAGTAGTAGTAATAGCAGCAGCAGCAGCAGCAGCAGCAGCAGCAGCTATGCGCGTCTCCAGGCGCCTGGTAGTAACCGCTGCTTTCGGGCGTTTTGCGGGGGTGCAGGGGGTGGGGTTGGGGGGTGGGCTAATAACGACATGGTTGACAGCAACGGTGCTTTCGTTTCGCAGTAAGCAGTAGCAGCAGTAGGAGCAGCAGTAGCAGCGGTGGTTGCAGTAGCATACGCTTGAGGCCCTGAAACTGGCCAAGATCATGCGACGGCTGCAACGCCTGCAGGACTCCCTTCCACTGTCTCACTGATGAACCATCCTCAAAATCTTCAAAAGCATCGACATCCGTAAATCTTTCAAATCAGCAAAATCCCGTGAACAACTTGAACAAAACACGCTGCTTCTTTAAACCTCGTCCCGAAATTCTTTAAAACAATACAAAAGCAGCGTTTTCAACATTTTCCAGGATTTTGAGGATTGTAGGGATTTTGAAGCCTTCAAATTCGAAGAAATCCTTAGAAATGCAGTAGAAACAGCCATGTATGTATGTATGTATGTATGTATGTATGCGTGTATGCACACACACACACATATATATATATGTGTGTGTGTATGTATATATATATATACACATGTCCGTGAACGAATAGTATCATAAACCCCGAGATCCGGCAGTGCAAGCTTGCCACAAGCAGTGGGGCCTTCAGAGACGTAATGGCGGTACGAATCATCCAGTTCCTGAGTTGATCCAACTACGAACGGGACGTAACTGCTCCCGCCTGGCAAACATGCATAAATCCAGTGAGTATAGGTGAACGTGTCTCTATCCCTGTGCGAGAGAAGAGGAGTGGAAGAAGCAGAAACCTATTTCCAGCAATTCGGTGTCACTTTGCACGGTACTCTCCGTCAGCCGCAGATCACGTGAAGTACACAGCTGCAGCTAGGCTGCCAAGTCTGCATCTTCCTGCAAAGGGTATGCAGGAACACCCCGGGGTATGCGGCAAGTTTTCGTGGGTCGGGAAAGACCTGGGCCAAACATCAGCATCTTAGGGGCTGAGTACGCTAGCTCCAAAAAGGTTAACCTTTCAATTATGGTAGGACTATATAAGCCCCAAAAGGTTCAAGGTTACCTACTCAGCTACTAAGGGATTAAAAAGCACCGAAGGCTCCCAAGCAGCCCAAAGGGGCCCGAACAACTTCACACGGAACTCAGTGTCGCTTCAATTGTCCGAGGAGCAAGAGTACCTGTAGTCTCCATTGTAGTTCCTTTTTGGGTTACCTTTTAGGATCCTTAATATAGAATTGGTTAAACCAAAAAAGGAACTGCAATGGAGACTATAGGTACAAACCAAAGTAGCTAAATCCAACACAGCACCTGCTGTAGACAGATCTCAGTCACAGCATGCCTAGGCTGAGCTCGCTGAAAAGTACTTGAACCGTATGTACTACTTTCACCCGAAGCGCGGCACTGTTCCAAAGCTGCACACACGCTCTTTCGACGAAAACCAGAAGCATGGTGAGAGTCATGAAGTTCAACCCGACGAGTTGCAGATCGAGTGTTGGAGTGCGCAGGGGCTCAGGTTGAGAGTTTATGGGAAGGAGTCACTGCTGAGTCCCGTCCTCTGGCGTCCTCAGCTGAGCTTCAAGACAAGTGCCTAATATAGGGGCCTTTATAATTAGAATAGGTTTTTGGGGGTTCCTTATTATAAATACCGTACAATCGGCCCCAAATCCCTATTCTAATTATTAAGGTCCCTATATTACCCAAAGTTCCTAAGCCCTGTACTCGGCTGCTCGCGACTCTTAGTAACGAAAGAGATGTCGAGATCCCCAAACCTCAAAGCCAGGTCTCTCTTGAAACATCCCGCTACCCAGGAGCCCTTCTGGGCAGGCAAACTGCTGGGCTTCCTTTTGGCGTCCCTTTCGGGAGCCCGGCTCGGGGGGCCGGGCCTGGTACCGGAATCCTCCACAGCTCCCAAGGCCCAAGGGCCTTCTTCGCAGAAGGAACGGACTTTAATGCCATAACATAAGCTATTCTTTTTTTATGGTTACAGGCAAGTCGGTTCAGAAGGGTGATGATGATGACGATGATGATGTGCGTACCCCCAAAAATCCCTGGAGACCCTGATGTCGACCGAACACCGTGTCCGCCGAGTTTGCAGTTTAGCCGTATGTCTAGCATCTGTGTGCTATTCGGTGGAGCTGACACGAACCTTAAGGACGAAATGAACCCTAAAAGGGTTTAAGAATCATATACCATATAGGGGACCATAGTGTAAGGGTAATAAGGCCCCCTACTTTTCAGGGTCATGTCGTCCCTAAGGAATGGTGGCGTCGGCCACTGTAGATCTTGGGTGATCGGGTTCTGCGTGGTCCTTCTACGGGACATGTAGGGACGAGGTTCAGGGCTTGTGTCACTTCAAGGGGCTCCTGAATTTCGTTCGCAAGCTTAGAGTCTTCTTAGGAGTCTAATAGCTTCACCGAATATAGGGGCCTCGATAATTACCTATAATATTTTGGGGGTTCCTTAGTATAATTATAGTATAGTGGGCCCCAAAACCCTATTCTAATTATTAAAAGGCCCCTATACTACCAGGTATAAGGCTTTGAGGGTGGAGGTTTGGGGGATCCTTGTTGCCAAGGGACCTGAAGCGACAGCAGGTGCAAAATCGGCTAACGCGGCTTTTCTTCGTCTCGTCCTGGAGTCCCGATGCCCGAAGCCCTGAACCCCGTTCCTAGAGCCCGCCCAATCCCGAAACCTAACCTCCAAGTCCCTCATCGAGGCACTTCATGCCTGACACCTGGAAACCGCAATGCCCTTCTATGGCTTGCTTTGGTCCGTCCCGAGCCGCCCAGTGTCTACCCTGTCCCTTCGTTTCCTACGTAGCTGTCTTCAAAAATCGCACTTTCTCCAGAGCCCTTTCTCCCTTTTCGGTACTCCGACCATCACGGCACGACAAAGGCGAGACAACGACGACGACGACGACGACTGTTGCTGCTTCTGCTGCTACGCGATGCTGCAGGTTCCACATTTCTGTGCTAGAGTCACTAGAGCATACCCATAGCTTCCCCCCAGTAGAACTACTTTTGTGGCTTAAAGGAACGAGGTCTTTCAGCCCTGAAAAGCACCCCTTAGATCAACCACCCCAAAAAAAGCGAACCCCGACCCGGCTCTTGGCGCCTCTACCACACGCACGTAGTCCAGGGTAAAGTCCCTTGGGGACTCCTGCGCTCTTCAAGGATTTAGGGCGCTTTTTTGCGCGTGGAAAGAGGCCAAAGGGAAGACTTATCCACGAAGCCGACGTATACCCACTTATGGGGTATGACCAGGGCGCCTTAATGGTTAGCATAGGGGCTTTGGGGGGTATAGAATGTTATGTTTGTCTGACGATAAAAGGATGACTTTTGTAATCCGACCTCGATACGGTTGATGATATAAATCCTGCATTACCTTAAGGACCCTGGCCCTAATCTATGCGAATTATGGTATATTCCTTACTATGGGTAATGCAGGATTTACATATCATCAACCGTAACACTTGGAACCTGTCTGTCGGCCCGCCGCCATTCAAATTCTGGCGCTTTCCTTGCCCCGGATCTAAGATGTACGCTGAGCTGTGCAGTACCCCACAGGGACAGTCGCACATACACATATTAATGAATGAATGAATGAATGAATGTATGTATGTATGTATGTATGTATGTATATATACACCTACCTACATACGTTCATACATACATACATACATACATAAATATCTATATACATATACATATACATATATATATACACAAATGTATAAATGTTTCTGCATATGTTTTGGTTTTTGTGTATGTATATGTAGTTATATCTATGCATCGGCAAGCATGGAAGACACCCCGGCCCGCAGCTCTCTGCCTGGGGTGCGCTGCTGATGTAAACGCCGACCTTCCCTGGCAGGTGGGTCTCAGAAAGGGACTTCACGGCGATTGCAGTGGCTCTGCTGTTGCTGGGGACTTGCTTGGGTTTAGGGTTTAGGGTTCAAGTTGCTCGTCCCAGTCAAGAGGCAGGTTTCGGAGCTTCTTGATTGCAAATTCCATGGCCCTAACCCTCATTGGCGGGAAGCGATGTGGTTTTGGGGCGTCGTGCTTGGCATCTTGACAATTTCATCCAGAATAAGGAGAAGTGTGAGCATCTGCAGTTGTAGCAGAAACAGGGAGTGTATGAGCAGTCTTTGCCCACCGTGCGTCTCGTTGTCATACGCGCACGCTGCGACTGCTGTCGACGATGAACAATGCAGAATCATAACAGTACGATGATGATCGTTATCATGATGCTGGCAACGACGATTGTGATGGTGGTCTTGATGTCGCCACTAGTTCAGGATCTGGATCATCAGAACCTGAATGCACGAAGCCAGCTCCGGTGGGGACATTAGGACCAGGTCGGGTCATCAGACAAAACAAGATTTGCATGTGTTCTGAGAGAAGCATCAGTCGCGCTGACAGTCTCATCGCCTCAACATGGATACGGAGCTACTGTTACTTAGGGGCCGAGTACCCTAGCCAACAAAAGGTTAGCCGTTTAAAAAATAGTAGGATATATAAGCCCCGAAAGGTTAAAGGTTACCTGAACCCTAAACCCTCTAAACCCTCTAAACCCTAAAAGCCCCTAAGGAAACCAGCGGACATTACACTTCAGCCTCGCAGGACGACATAGCAATCCACAGGCTCATCACCCTGGCGGAAGAGGACTTCACCTGGGTCGCGATTAGGGGCTTCCTACAAGGATTTTGTTCCGTTTCTCTAGTCGGAATAGAATTTTTATTAAAACATTTAAACGTATATAATAAATGAAACGAAGAATTTCATTAAATCATTTAAACTTCTATAATCAATGAATCGAAAAGTCTTTCAGAAGGGTTCGAAGGACGGCAAAGGCCAGGGCCTGGGGCTTCAGCAGGCCTTGAGGGTTTCAAGCAGAGACCTTGAAGGCTCTTCAAACACACCTTCCGGGGCATAAGGATCCCAGAGATCTCTAGGCTTCGTTGCTGAGTTCATAAGCACCAAAAAAGTGTAGACTTTCAGTTCTATAAGGGATCATATTATCCCAAAAAGTTTCCAGGTCATAAGGATACCAGAGATCTCTACGTGGAGGTTCATGGGTAGCTATAAGTGGGGTTTTAAATAGGGTAACGACAGTTCTAACCCATATTTGGGGACTTTATAACCCCAATTATAACTACCCATCAACCTCCAAGTAGCGTTATCCCTCCAGATCATAAGGATACCAGAGATCTCTAGAAAACCCTGAGCCCTAAACCCTAAATCCCTAACCCTAAACCCTAACCCCTAACCCCTAAAGCCCCAAACCCCAAACCCTAAACCCGGATAGGAAGAGCTATACGCGCGGCTCTCTCTCTCTCTCTCTTTTTTCTCTGCCCCTGGGAGTCGGGGCCTTCAGCAGCATCCTGCATCACGGCCAACCTGGCCAGACGATAGATCGTGCCTCCGCCAGATCGTTAAAGGAAACGACAGGTGGGGAGTCTTAGGGTTTTGGGTTTAGGGTCTTAGGGCTTTAAGATTTAGGGTTTAGGGTTTTTGGGGTTTAGCGTCTAGTTAACGGAACTACAGGTTGGGAGTTTAGGGTATATAGGGCTTCTATAAGGCTTCTTATAAGGTATATAGACCTTCTACAAGGCTCCTATAACGGTAGCTGCCCACCTGAAAATGTCCTGGAGAGGGACAGCAAGGGACTCTCTACGGCGGAAGGAGGCTCCCCACTTGGAGGTTTATGGGTAGCCTATAAGTGGGGTTATGGGGTTCCTTTGAGGGTTCCTTTAAAGGGTTCTTTCGGGTTTTTGGGGTTTAGGGGTAGTTATAAGTGGGGTTATAAGTAGGGTAACTACAGTTATAACCCATATTAGGGGACTTATAACCCCACTTATAACTACCAATGAACCTCCAAGCAAACAAAGTGCTCACAGCGACCTCAGCAGACTCATCTGG
Organism: Symbiodinium necroappetens; assembly: GCA_905231915.1. Taxonomy (NCBI): domain Eukaryota; class Dinophyceae; order Suessiales; family Symbiodiniaceae; genus Symbiodinium; species Symbiodinium necroappetens. Next base: position 4,544 of record CAJNJA010040986.1, on the reverse strand, counting down.
TGTCATCCCAGAGAGCCCCTACACATTAAAGCTCATAGACCATATGTGCCCTGTGAGAACTCTAGTAAAAAAACATATACTACACATACTATGTGACAGATGTTCCATGATAATTCACTTGGTATGACAGAGGCTATAATCAATTAATTAATGAATTAAATGTATATATATATATTATATGAATGATCATATATTGTATGTCTTACATTACATCCAAGAGCCCGAGGCACCTGGCAGCACATCGTCGAACTCCCGGAAGAAGGGAACCTCACGGAGAATGCCGGTGGCCTTGGCACCAGAAGCGTTGTTGCTTAGGGGAGTAGACGGGCCCAGAAACTCCAAGATCCCCTTAATTAGAGAATAGCCGCTTGGTTCCTGAGTAGCCTCTTTAATAAGGGTACCCTTTTTGCCTACCATTCGGTTTTAGTCAGGGGGCCCCAAAATAAAAGGGGCAAAAGGGTACCACTCAGGGACCTAAGAAGGGGCTGGAAAAGGTGCTTCACAAGAGGCTTTGGACAGTTTTGTGAAGGGTCTTAACTAGGGCCCTAGGTTTTTCCACTGAATGATGTGGGCTCGCTACTTGGAGGTTCATGGATAGTTATAAATTGGGGTATACGTCCCCTAATATGGGTTATAACTGTAGTTACCCTACTTGTAACCCCACTTATAACTACCCATGAACCTCCCTTTGAGATGGTCATCACTTCTGGCATCGCATCCGCCGCAAAGGCTTGCGTCCATCGTGCCTGAAGTCCGCCGGCACGTCCTTTAAGGGGATCGGTGCCGCAAAGGCAGTGGGGAAGTACGCGATGCCTTTTGCGCTGCAGATCTCTCCGGAGACTGGCAGTCGAAGCAAACCCAAAGCACCAGGAGTCCTAAACCCCTAAACCCTAAAACCTTATCCGTAAACCCAAAAACCCTAAACCCCTAAACCCCAAAACCCTAAACCCAAAAACTCTAAACCCTAACACCCTAAAGCCCTGTTTTATATTGCGGACGTCGAGAGTTGAAGCCTCGAGGCGCTCCTGAACCTTACAGCCACCGAATCCTGGACGTCTGCTTCTCTCAGCTGCAAACCGCGAGGGCCCGAATATGGAAACCTGAATGGTTAGACCTGGAGTTTTTGGGTTGTCTCTAGACTCAAGCAAACTTCTTATCAGTACTTTTTTCCGACTCCCTCTATTTAAATCCGAGCTCTGCAGGCTAGGCTACAGTGCGGAGCCTGCTTTTGCGGCACCTGCAGCCTCTGTGTTTCTGAAACAATGTGCCGAAAAGGATCTGTAGGCAAGGAGGAACTTTATCTAAAGTTGCGACGTTCAAAACAAGGAACAAAGATCTCTTCCCTTGAACGGCAGGCTTAGTGCAATCGGGTTATTAATTATTCGGCTTGGATGCATAAGATCACCCGAACCCCTAAAAATCAAAACCCTAAACAACCCCTAAACCCTAAAAGGAAAACTCCGTAGCTCAGTGTCGCTCCCAGCTTTTGAAAGTTTGGCCCCCGTCTGAGGTCACGGCTGCCGTGCTGACGGACCTCGGTGTCACCGCTACTCAGCTACACAGAGACTCCAATATTCCTTAATTAAGGAATATACCTTAAATTATAATGGGAGTCCTAATAAGATTTAAGGTATATTCCTTAGTTAAGGGATATTGGAGTCTCTGGGTACTTGCCTGCACAGGAGGTGCTGGATAGAGACCCTGTGCTGTAATCCGCAAGCCCACACCCTCGCAACCATACTCTACCTTAAGGACGAAATGAAGCCTAAAAGGGTTTAGGGTTCATATACCATGTAGGGTTTCATAGTGTAAGGGTATATAGGGCCCTACTTTTAAGAGTCATTTCGTCCTTTAGGTAACTCGACGCCCACAAAGACATGGAAAACGTACGCCTTCGAGCAAAATACTTTGAGCGGCCACTGACTGGCGCTAGAGGTTCGATGAGCTACTGTCGACCATCTGTGGTGGCCCTTAAGGCTTATCCATTGCCGTACAGAGCTGCCACATGCATCGGGTTCTGCGGGATGTCGAGGTCTAGACTTCGGCACTTTCAAAGTTCTTCGTCCTTTGCGTGGGGCAAGGAGAAGGTTACAGAGACTCTGACCATCGGCCCCGAAAATCCAAGCTTCTGAACCTGGAAACCCGAAACCCTAAACTCTAAACCCTAAAGGCCCTAAACCCTGAACCCTAAACCTTAACCGTGTGTGGACTTAGCCCCAAATTGGGCTTTGGTAACTTGCCAGACGCAGGGCGGAATCCCTGCAGAACACTGAAACCCTACCCATAGGCCCCTAAGTCGTTCCTTTTTGTGGTTCATATTTAGAATCAATCCTATAAGGTAATCCCAAAAAGGAGATACTTAGGGGCCTATGGGTAAACACATGAAACACCCGAACCTCAACAAGTCACCCCAAACGCCCTAGACCCGAAAGCAACGAAGTCCTGAGACACCCTCGTCAAACCGCGGCCAAAGACGCTTCTGACGCTTGGCCTTGACCTGCTCCAAGAAGTAGTCCTCGCATCTCGCCCACTAAAGGGGCTTAGTGGTAGTTTAGGGCTCAATACCCTGGTTCCATAAGGGTTACTATGAGGATAGTGGTGTTTAGTCATCAGTAGTCGTTAAAAGGGTTGCTTCAAGGGATACTATAAGGGATATATCCTGGGATTGAATGTCCCTTAAGAAGCAATTAGAGTTGGGCTTGAGGGTATGCTTTAATTGTCTACTAATATTGTAAGTCCCTATGGACAGGTGTTGGAAATTATCTTGTCAGTGACAAGGGGTCCTTTTCTTTTAAACTTCTTTTCGGTCTCAACAAGGAGCCCCCCCTCCCCCCCAAAATCAAAAATCGAAGAAGGCAAACGGATACTACCCGGGGGGACCTATGGGGCCCGGCGAGGATCTTGGGCTCTCTCTCCCTGCTCCAGCTAGATTAGGGAGACCCTTGGGGATATAGACCCTCTCAATAAGGACCCTTTTAAGAGAGCCATACTTAGGGTTAAGAAGGGTCGCCTTTAAGGGGTCTCCCTACTACTACCTAGGATTTGTTTTGGGTCCGGGGTCTTCAACACCGTCGCGCGAACTCTACGAGTCAGCATCGGCACAATCGTTGCTGTACCGACTCTTTCTCTTGCTCGTCCTGGTTCTCTTCCTCCTCCTCCTCCTTCTTTCTTCGATGCCGTGAACATCATTGTCAAAATCCATGTAAATCGCAACCACTTTATTATTACTTCAGTCTGCCGAATGTTGCAACCATGCACGTGCGAGTGCTACCAAAAGAAAGTGTGAAGCAGATGTGTCAAGGCGAGTATGTCTCCAAAATAAGTAGAGTAGGTCGCGTGGGGTTCCATGCACATAGGAAGCGTGAATGGAAGTTATTACTAATAATCCCTAGACCCTGACACGCCTCCGCCAGCACCCCGTCTGTGTGTAAGGAACAAGGAAGTCCGTGCAACCCTAAGTCCTTCAAGTCCATGTGAGGGGATATGTAGTTTTCTAAATTAGGGTCCCCTGTTTAGGTCCGCAAAATAGTACGGCACCCTTATAAAAAGGGGACCCTCATTTGGAGAGAACTACCCATATGCTGTTCCAGAACAAACATCATTCTGAGGGCTCTCGTTCAAAATGCGCAAGCGACAATCAAACAAACAGCGCCCCTACCACTATCCAAGCATATTGCATCTTCAGCCATAGTTAGACAAAGGCTCTGGGGTACCATTATGCCGAAAACTACCGGCTACGATAGTTAAACGAGGTTATCCATGCCCCTTTCACAGAGCAGTCCGAGCCTTGTAGGCTTGGATCAGCGCAATCTTCCTCCGTTTGCGCAGTTGGGGTGTGTCCCGGGGGGGCTCGGACTTTGCCTCGGGGCTTTAGGGGACTGTATTTGGGGGGGTCCATGGGCAGTTATAAGTGGGGTTAGAAGTAAGGTAACTATAGTTATAACCCCATAATAGGGGACTTAGAACCCCTTATAACTACCCATGAACCTCCAAGTATTTGGGGGTTCCCAGATGCTAGGAAGCTTTGCTGCTCCTACATCCTGCACGGCTCTACCCGCAAAAGCCCAGACCCCTCGGGGCACCGGAGACTGGTTCCAGAAGGCTCTCAAGCAGCTGGCCACTTCAACACCCAAACCCTACACCCCTAGATCCTGTCCTCCTAATTCTGGCATAAAATTTTCTCCTAAAACTATGAACCTCTTCCCTAAACCCCTAGGTCCCAAAGGGGCTATAAGGGACTATGATCAGTAGGAACCTCTTCCCTAAACCCCTAGGTCCAAAAGGGGCTAAGGGACTATGATCAGTAGGAATATATAATACATAATATATATATATATATACAATATAATATAATACAATATAATATAATATAATATAATATAATATAATATAATATAATATAATATAACGTAATGTAATATAATATAATATAATATAAATATAATATAATATAATATAATATAATATAATATAATATAATATAATATAATATAATATAAATATAATATAATATAATATAATATATTATATTATAATATAATATA
>CAJNJA010040975.1:0-27774 GCA_905231915.1 Symbiodinium necroappetens | reverse complement strand
TTCTTTATCCACATGCGATGAGCTTTTTCGCACTGACGGCTATTATAGCCTGGTGCAGTAGTCAAGCGCTCAAACGAAGCGCCGATGCTCCAATCGAGAGTATTGCTACGACTCGCGAGGCGGATTCACTTTCTGCTGCGTCTGGAAGAATGTATGTATGTATGTATGTATGTATATATGTATGTGTGTGTATGTGTATGTGTATGTGTATGTGTATGTGTATGTGTATGTATATGTAGATGTAGATGTAGATGTAGATGTAGATGTAGATGTATATGTATATGTATATGTATATGTATATGTATACACATATACATATACATATGCACATGCACAGATGTATCTAGCTAGCTATGTGTGTGTGTGATATATGTACATGCATGTGTAGGTGTATGGGCATAAAACGAGCCAAGGCTGGAGACTCTGCGCGCCCTTCATTCCTTACGTGAAGGGTAAGTATAGCTTGGTGTTTATCATTTCAGGCTCCTCTGCGCTTCGGACTGCATCGCATGGACACCTTTCACAAGGGGGAAGACTGTTGGGGAACCTGTGCTTTCATGTCGCCCTAAACTCTAAGCCCTAAATCCTAAACCCGAAACCCTAAGCCCTAATCCCATATACGGTAGGGTCTGGAGGGATTCGGGGTTTCAGACTGAGTTGCGAGGTGGACTCGGGTGCAGCGTGTTTGGGTCCTGGGGTAGAGGGTATAGGTGACATTTTCAACCGCACATAATTGACAAAAGCTCAGTTTCATTTCCGTGGCAACTCAACCACCAGCTGCAGCCTCCGCGGTCTAAACCTCTAGTGTGTGTTTTGGTATTCCGAGTATACTGGGCGTTTAACGAACCCTGAGCTTGGGTGTCGCAAATAGCTATGTACCGCTCTACTACATGCGTACATGATTCTATCCGTACGGTCATACATGCAGATGTACATACACATCGGAGTATTTAATTATATATCGCAAAGACAAAGGAGCCATAAATAGTAGCAGCAGAACTTTTGTCATCCGCACCCGTGCAACAGAGCCTCTAATTTTAAGAACCACCCACGGCATACGAGAACCTCAGACCGCACATGTTAAATAAAAGTAGCAAAGTAGCTTGATGATCCATGTAACCATATGCCCTAAGGCTCCATATACTTACATAGTATATACCCAGTCCTTACAGGGGTACTTTAAGGCCTGAGAATCTTTCAGAAAGGATATAGGCACACGGACCCGTGTGGCATCGGGTACCCATGGACCCTACCCACACCCTAGACTCGCCTTTGCAGTTCCTTTTTTGGGTTGCCTTCCTTATAGGCGCCTAAATATACAGTTTCAGCCAAAAGCACCCTAAACCCTAAACCCCTAAACCATCCTAAACCATGAACCATAACCCTACACCCTAAACCCGCTAACCCTCTAAACCCTAAACCCTAAACCCTCTAAGCCCTAAACCCTAAAGCCCTAAACCCTAAACCCCTAAAGCCCTAAAACCCTAAACCCCAAGCCCCAATAAACCCTAAACCCAAAGCCCCAATAAACCCTAAACCCCTAAAGCCCTAAACCCCTAAACCCGTATCCGTTTCACCCAGTGACCTGGCAAGTCAGCTCTTGGCCCGAGTCTCGCAGCGAAGCTTTGGGCTTTCTCGGGGTTTTGGGTCTTGGGATCATAAGGGTTTAGGGTTTAGGGTTTAGGGGTTTAGGGTTTTGGGATCATAAGGGTAGTTCTCTAAATCAGGGTCCCTTTTTAGGCCCCCAATATACTACGGCACCCTTATAAAAGGACCCTAGAAGGGACCCCAACTTAGAGAAGTACCTATATAAGTTTATGTGACAGCTCAGGGCTTCGGGGGAGGTTGCCTGAGAGTTTAGGTTTAAGGTTCAGGGTGTGGCTTCCAGCTGCGATGGCTGCGAAGGACTTCACGCAGGTTGCCCTGACAAAGGCGGCAACGGTCAAGGACTGGGTTCCCCAGCAGTCCCCAACCCTCCAGGTACCTACTATATAGGGCCCTAGGGGCTCTAGTACCCTATATAGTAGGTACCTGGTACCCTTTTGCCCTTTTTCTCTTCGGGCTCTTTTACTAAAAAACAAGTAGTAGGAACACGGCTACCCTTATTAAGAGGCTACTGGGGAACCAGGAGCTGTGCGAGGCGCAAGGTGTGCCTTACACCACTGGCTGTGGATACTACAAGCTTGACCGCAAAGCGACGTGGATGTGAAGTATTACACTGATGACTGCCCCTAAACCCTAAACCCTACACCCTAAACCCTAAACCCCCCTAAACCCTAAACCGACTGGTGTTTAGTTCAGAAAACAGGCCTTTATTGATTTGGTTTCCCTACATGAGCCATTGGGAATTCCCTAGAACCCAAAACCCTAGTATAGGGGCCTCAATGATTAGAATAGGGGTTGGGGTATATTGAGCTATACATATTAATAAGGAGCCCCAAAAACCCTATTCTAATCATTAAGGCCCCTACATTAGACTCCAAAAGCAAAGCCCTAAGCCCCAAACCCTGTTGAATTTTCCTCACTTCCTTTCAGAACCCAGGAGAAAATTTCTGCAACGAAGGGCCTCGTGGCGTGCAAGGCAGGAAAGTTCGTGTCTGGCAGTGATGCGGCGCCTCTGCTTGAACGGGGGGGTAGGATTTAGGGGTTTTAGGGTTGAGGGTGTAGGTTCTAGAGAGTCGGCTTGGTCTGAAGCTTGACGCCGAATCCGACCAACTAACAATCCTAGATGTTAACTCTCCGAAACTCAATCCAAAACCACTATAGCATCCGCCCTTGAACGCGCAGTAACCCCTGGTATCAGCATATACATCTAGGGGCAAAACCTGACGAACACGGACATCCTTGCATTGTGGGTTTCGACGTATTCGTCCTGGCTCAGGGTTCTGTTGCCCTTTTGGTGGTTAAGGTTTGGACTTTTCAGTGGCTGCTGTCCTGGGGGATCTGGATTGCAAAATTCGGCATTTAACATTCGCTTATCGGAGGCTTATCGACATCTTATCGACCCTAGAAACACACCATAGCATGCCCTTGAAACCCTATTCTAGGCATTAAGGCCACTTCAGTTCATCAACTTCGTCCGGAGGTTCAGGGTTAGCTAGACAGTAAGCTCTAAACTTGCTTTGATGCGGTCGGCCGGCTTTGCTTACTCTGTTCCGGCGGTGTGGCTGGCAATTCAGACCTTCCAACATCTCTTACTTAAGGAATGTACCGTAAAGTATCGTGGGATCTCTCGCATGATTTTTGGCATATATGAAGTAAGGGATTTTATCCTACACTCTATATACCCTAAACTCCATGCATCCTAAACCCTAAGCCCTAGCCATTCGGGTTCCATAACGAAACAGCCATACCCTAAACACTAAACCCTAAACCCCAAATTTTAACCCCCAAACCGTCCTACACCGAAGCAGCAACCAGAAAAGACTGTACTGTTGCTGGAACACCCGGTTGCTACAACGTATTACCCGCCAGGGTTTTGGGGTTTAGGGGGTTTAGGGTTTAGTTTAGTAGTTGTTTAGGGTTTAGAATTTTAGGATTTAGGGTTTTAGGGTTTAGGGTTTTAGGGTTTAGGGTTTAGAGTATTTAGGGTTGAGGGTGTGGCGGTAACCATACTGACGTGACCAAGACCTCGAAAACTCGGGATGATCACACGCATCTTGGTAGTGGGAAGGAGAAGAGTATGCAGAACAAGGCTAGCTGACATAGTATGCAGCTTATGACGCTTCGATCATTTTTTGCAGCTTCTGCGACAGCGATGCATGTGGTGCCTATGATGTTGACGAAGAAGTGTTCGCAGCTAATTGCTCTCATGGCTGATGTTTATGTTGCTGTTGCCGTTGCTGCTCCTGTCGCTGTTACTGTGACTGTCGATGTTGCTACTGCTGTTGTTGTTGTTGTTGTTGTTTGTTGTTGTTGTTGTCGTTGTCGATGATGATGATGATGATGATGATGATGTGTTTCGTTCATCCCCTACCTATACTCGGCACTCTTCTGGATCCATTATGGAAGGAAGCCGTAGCCAAGGAAGCGAACTACGATGGAGGATCTGGGTTCATCCCAGAAACCTTACATCCTAAATCCCTAAGCCTAAAAACGCCCCAGGAAGAGTCTTTGGGCATCAGCAAAAAGATCCGTGGTTTTGGGATTCCGGGTGAAAGGCTTCAGTGCTTTTTTGGTCTTCGAAACCCCCGACCTTTGGCCCTGCAGCCACAGCCGAGGGTTTGGGGTTTAGGGTTCAGGGTTTGGGGTTTCGGGTTTAGGTTTTAGGGTTTAGGGTTTAGGACAGCCACAACCGAGTGAACGCCGCCAGGTGCGAAAGCTGCTGGGCCTGTCTGTCGGAAACATCACCGTGGGACCATCGGATCTTTGCTTCAAGCTTCGTGCTCCAGTTTGTCTGAGTTCCCTAAACCCTAAACCCCAATGCCTGAAACCCTAAAGTGGTTACCCTAGGGCCTTAGGGTTCCTTTGCAGTCATGAACCTGGTACCCTGCTCCGCGAACACGAGTTGCGGGCGCGTTTCATGTTAGTGTTACGAGTCTTGTTTGGGCATTCAAAGCTTAAACTACAGAAAACCCTACAAAGCTCCTGAACCCTAAACCCTAAACCCACTCGACTAAAGCCCATCCCGACAACCTGACCCCATGAACCTTACCTTAAGCATATCTGAGACCCTAGACACAATTCCCTTTGACCGTAAAATCCACCCCTAAACCCTAAACCCTTGGAGACCCTAACACTCCAGACTCCCAGAAGCGTCTTCAGACGGGTAGTTCTCTAACTTGGGTTCCCTTCTTATAATAGGTCCTTCCAGAATAGTAGATCCTCCCTAAACCCTAAACCCTGTAATAGGTCCCCCAAAATAGCAGATCCTCAGGGGCAGTACCCTGATTCCCTCGTAGAATGTCAGATACTGTGGCCCAAGATTCAGCATCCAAAAGGACTTCCTGTGCACATTACACCAACATTTTCAGGAAGTCCACAGCAGGGACTGGCAAGAGTAATTATTCAGGTCCCTATATCAGCTTCGCTGTTCGCATTAGAAGGTCTGGGCCCTAAAACCTATAAACCCTTGAAGACCTCGTCCCTGTGTTGAGGCCGGTTGTTCTGCAAGGCTTTGGGTCTCGGATTTCATGTCTTCTCTGGGAACTTCCGCTCGGGGTTGCCTACAGCAGCATCTGTGCAGACCTGAGACCATCACTGGGGTTGCTATTAAGGATCTCAACTTAAGTGGCAAGAATAACGAAATCTTATTATTATTGTTATTATTGTTATTATTATATGTATTTTATATTACCACTATGGCAGTCAGTTTAAATTAAATTCCGACACAGTAATGATGGCTGCTCCTGTTAGTTAGTTTAATTAGGATCCCAGAGCCTTCACCACAAGGTGCAGCTACCACGACTAGGAAATAGTAACGACAAGGTTTTGCTTACAAACGGAGGACAGACATGACAACGTGCAGGCATGACGAGGTCGACAGGGGTAGTTTTCACTAACGAGTGAGGACATCAAGGCCGGCTGGACCTTGTATGTGCAATCTACGAGCGCCCTGCCTGGCAGTTAGCCGCACACCACCAAGCTCACGAAACCCGGGTTTAGTGCCTACGGTTGAGTGGTAGTTCGGGTAGGCTGTCCCTAGCCCTAACCCTCCAGGTACCTACTATATAGGGCCCTAGGGGCTCTAGTACCCTATATCTTTTTTCTCGGGGGTAGGGTGCAGATTTCGGGCTCGTTAACCCAAACCCTACACCCAATCCCTGAAGCTCAAAGCTGGGGCCAAAGCAGTGCGGGTCATAAACGCATTCGCTCCGCTTCCCTTGACTAGGGTTTAGGATTTAGGGGGTCCGATTGATAGTTGGTTGTGGTTGTGATTGTGATTGTGGTTGCTGTTGTGATTGTGGTTGTGGTGGTTGTTGGTGTTGTTGTTGTCGTCGTCGTCGTGGTGGTTGTGGTTGTGGTTGTGGGTGCAGGTTGTGGTTTGTTGTTGTTGTTGTCGTTGTTGTTGTTTGTTTGCATAAGAGACAACCCTCGGAAAGACCTGTATAGAGGCCCTCATGAAGGTTACAAACCCTACAGTGCCTTCATAGACCTTAAGCAAGTCCCAGAAAACCCCACGGTTGGGGGGATCAAACCTTGAGCCTTCAACCCAAATCCTGGACCCTTCACGGGTCTAGGGTTCTGGGCAAGTCGAAGCGCGGTCGAGGGTTTAGGAGTTTAGGGTTTAGGGTCGAGGATTTAGGGTTTAGGGTAGGTTGGGCAGATTTCGAGGCAGCAACCGAAAGCTCCCAAGCGGCTGCTCTGCGTTGCTGACTGGAGCTAAGGCCAGTAAAGCTTCAATGCTCTAAGGGTTTTATGGTTGAGGGTTCAGGGTTTGTTTGGGGATCCTAGCTACCACGATCGTACACACATTCCCATACATTCCCATATAATGTAGGTGCAGGGGCTATGCTTTTGCAGGGTCTTGGTCTTAGGGTTTACGGGGATTATACGGGGGTTTGGGTTCAGGGTTTCCAGCGCCTGACTCCCCGTGAGTTAAGCAGGGGCTTCAACACAAAGAAAAGGAAGACCTGATGATCTAGTCCTTGACCTTACCGTTTCTGTACCACTAGTACCTCATCTAAGTTCAAAGTACTCGGTCTCCGAACACTGACAGCCAGAGCAATCATCCACCATCGTACGAGGGTTGTTGCCAGTGTTAATCTTGCCCCTCGCAGTTGCGACTGTAGACGAGTCTAGGAGTCGGAGTCCAGGCGCCAAACTGAACAAACTTACCAGGAAAAGGTGCTTCTGCTGTTTTTTGGGGCTTGCTTTTTCTAAACATAGCATAACATACCCCAAAACCGTCATTTTGTCGCGTAAACCTGACTCTGAACCCTATTCCATTAAACTAAACAAGAACACCTCACACGGAAGATCGAATGTTTGTGTGAGCACTCGCTAGAGTCGTCCACGGGTTCGATCCCTTTTCAGGTCCTTGGGTATTCCAGCGCAGTCCAAGCCCTCACATGTTAATGCTGCAAATGCTGTTGATTTCGTTGCTGTTGTCGTCGCGGTCGTCAGGTTTTGTTTTATGATGGTTGTGGTAATCGCTGCTGTTGTTGTTGTTGTTGTCGTTGTTGTTGTTCCTGTTGTTGTTGTTGTTGGTGGTGGTGGTGGTGTTGGTGTTGGTGTTGGTGTTGGTGTTGGTGTTGGTGTTGGTGTTGTTGTTGTTGTTGCTGCTGCTGCTGCTGGTGGTGGGTGGCGGTGGTATGGTTGTTGTTTTGGATGTCCGTCTTCCGACTGTCCCTAGACATCCTATTCTCAAATCCGAAAGGCTTAATTATATAGACCCAAACCCGTAAACCCAATTGCAAGATCTTGGTTTGTCCACCTCCTCGCAGTCTGCGCCGGCGGCCAAAGCCAAAGCACGAAGTGCCCCTGCGCTCAAGCGGCCTGCCAGCGCGAGCTCCACAACGCCCGGCAAGGCGCCAAGGTGCCTCGCGAGTGTCGGCTTTGAGGGCTTACCCATAGGCTCCAAAGTAGTTCCTTTTTGGGATTACCTTATAGGATTCTAAATATGAGCCATAAAATGGAACTACTATGGAGCCTCTGGGTAAGGCCAAGGTTTACTGAGACTTTGGTTTACGTAGATGTACACTATCAGGGTTAATTGTGGGGCTTACGCTGTACGGACTGTAAAGGTTAGTTAGGCTTTAAAGCTTTGAGGCTTCTTCCTAGGGAATAATTAGGGTTCCCTACACAAACCTGAAAAACCCTCAAAACCCTAAAACCTAAACCCTAGACCCTAAACCCTTAAACCCTAAACCCTAAACCCCTAAACCCTAAACCCTAGTCTAAGCCTGTCATGCCCAAGTACAAGGACGGGTGCGGTGAAGTACCCCATCGACTGGGAGAAGATGCCCGGAGAGGGGGACGGGTACATCAAGGCTGGCTCTATGAAAAGGGGGCACTTTGTTGAGACTTGCCAGACCCATCAGCTCAACTTTCCGATTCCCGTGGGTTCGTGCTTTTGCATGGTTAAAGCGCCCTAAACCCTAAACCCTAAACCTGTGTGTGTGTTCTGCTCCAAGGACCAGGAGGTCGAGGAGATTGATAAAGCCAGACTGGACACTCGCCTGCCTCATAGACTCGAAACCCCTACAGCCCTAGAAGGTTTAGAGTTTAGGGGTTTAGGGTTTAGGGGTTTAGGGTTTAGGGTAGACCCCAAACCCTCAACACTCTCCGTTCTCAAGGCTCCACTACTCTGCCAGGAACACACAGAGAATGTAACCTAGAAGCCATAACAAGTACCAGTACTGTTCCTTTGGCTTCCCATTCCGACTATATCGCAACATGCCTCGAAGCCTCTTCCAGTCATACGGCCTCCAGACTACCTCGTGATCACGACTCTTACCGAAACCTTCCAATACATCTTTTTTTGGGAATGTACCTTAAATCATAATGTAGATCCTACTAGAATATGAGGTATATTCCTTAATTTTGGGATATTGGAAGGTCTGGGTAGCATGGATTTTCGAGACATCAAGAACACCGTTTCCGTGGCCGTTCCTTGTCGCACTGTATACTCCCTTTAGAATATGCCCCAAAACCCTCTAGATATTTCCCGAAGGCTCCATGTACCTATATGACATAGTAGAAACTTCGGCCATCAGAGGGGTTCCTATATAGGCACTTTTGATTACCGAGGTTTGGGCCTGGGAGGTTTAGGGTTTAGGATTATGTAAGGGTTTAGGGTCAAGGGTTCTGTCGGGCTTTAGGGTTTGGGGATCTGAAAGGATTTGAAGATCCCGGGCGTCATACGGGCTTCTCAATGGGTTTCGTAAGTCTACAAGGGGTCTAGAAGGATTTATGCGAGTTCCGGGTTACCACATGAGGGCTTTACACCGGTTGAATCATGGTTTGTGATTTGGATTGTGCTAGTGTTCTTGGGTTTGGAGTTCAAGGTCTATGAAACTTTACGAAGGCCCATTGAGAACAATGAATCCCTGGAAGTACTGTGCAAGCATTTACACATCCCTACCCCTTGCTGCAAGCTCTTCTTGTTGCATGAAATCGGGCGGAGCCAAAAGCTGTCTCTTTAGACAGCGGCTGAGACTCAGACGTCAGTTGCAAGTAGACAATAGACCCTGCAAAGTGTAGTTGGTGTGTTGGAGGTTTAAGGGTGTAGCGTTTGGGATAGTTTCGTCTTCTTCATTGGTTCCTCAGAATTTCAGTATAGGCCACCGTGAGAAAGAGTGACAGGCTAGACTGATCCAGCAGTTTGCGCTTGATGAAAACGTCCATGTGTGCGCATCCGTGAAAATGCATATCTAGCTTGGTACAGTACCAGTACCAATACATACATATGCATATATATATATGCATGCCTACATATATCACATCACATCACATCACATCACATAGCAGTACATTACATTACATTACATTGCATTACATACATGCGAACTGTTTTGATGATTCTTTTGAACAGGGCAGGCCAGAAGCACGCCCAGAACCTCAGCCGATTGCCCCAGACCCTATCCCAAGGACGCCACTACCCTATGTAAACCCTAAACCGTGGATCCAAGGACGCCACTTTCGGCGAGCTGGCTGCCTCCGTCAAGGAAGCAAAGTGGACGGCCGACGGCTCAACTTTGACCGCGCCCGGCGGCTTTAAGATGAAATGCTACACCGAGGCAGGCCTGGATATTTTGAGGCTCTAAGGGTAAGCCTTAACCCTTTAACCTAAACCCTAAACCCTAAACCCTTTAGGTTTCCGCGATTGAGGCATGAGAATCCTTGGTGCTCGATGTTTGGCTTGAGCTTTCAGAGTTGGTTTCGGCTTGCTTGTGTGACTGAATGCTTCGGGTGAGGCGCTGTAAGGTTTCAGCAGGATTTGTAAGGGATTGCTCTCAGAGGGCCGAGGGCATTGAGGACGAAAGAGTAGAATACGCAGCCAACCTTGTCATCTGCGCACGTTGTGACCCTCCCTGCGAAGTCGCCCGCTCCGCCGAGCGATTATCAAGTGTAGAGTTTGACTTTTTCTGTACCTTGGGATTTGAGAAGCTGTTCTCTGCTTGAACACCCAAAGTTGAAGCAGAGTTCGAGCTTGCCGCCCTCCGAGGGTTTTGCGGTTTTGGGGAACCCGGGCTTTCGTGGCTTGCTTTTGCATGAGACCCGCTGCGATGTGAAGTTGCCAGGGGTGCTCCTTCCTGTGTTCTATGACATACGGCCCAGTGAGGGAACACCAAGACGAAAAGGCAAGTGTTGCCTTGGGCTCTCAGCTGTGCTGGAGGCAGGGTAAAAGCAATGTAGAAGCATATATCTAAATTCTAGACCCTAGACGCAGCTGAAGCTTGTTGCTGCTGTGGCCGCAACCACCACCACCGCCGCCGCAATCGCTGCCGCCACGACCAGCAGCACCACCACCACGTCGTGGATTTAAAGCTGAGATTGGGAGTTTGGGGCTCTACTTATAAACCCGTCCCATACTCTCCACCGTAGTTCTTGGCTGCGGACAACCTATCCCACCGATAGGACTGATAGGACCCTGCAACCACAACAAAAGCCTAAACCCCAAACCCTAAACCGTAAGGCCCGATTTGTAGATGTACACAGACCGGCCCTATGAACCAGAAGATCCGACCACCAATTAAACTACCGTGTGCAGTTATCATTCCTTGTTCGTTGCTATCTGGGTGTGACAGTAGCTGGCATTTTGAGGGCTCTAGTAATAGCCCCGCGACATGCTCTGGTTTCGGAGAGGGACAGCGGTCGTGTTCTGAAAACTCCCGAGAACCACAACCCTGAGGTGGAGGAGGAAGAGGACTACCTCATCGCAATACAGACGCCGGGACACTCCCTGGTAGTCGGCAGCCTGGCAAGATGCGGTGAATCCTAAACCCTATGTACATGAACCCGGGACCTCTGACAAGGGGTCGAGGCTGCATAACAGAAGCCTTTTTCGAAGAGGTCTTCCCTTTTCGAGGAGTGCCAGCCCGAAGCAGTTCTTGGCCACGAGCCTGCAAGAGTCCATGGAAGTTTCGATCTCTGTCAGAACATACTCCGCAAAATGTCCATCAAGATCACCCCGATTAAGCTGCGAAGAAGCCGAACAGGAGTTTCAGCAAGTGGGCACCCGGGTATCTTAAGTCAGATAATAAACCCTGAGCCCTGACCCTGAGCCTTAAATCCGAAAGCTTAAACTTTAAATCCCGAAGCCCCAAATCCTAAACCCTAAACCCCAAACCCCAAACCCTGAAGCCATAGAATCCTAAACCCCAAACCCTAGACTCCAAATTCTGAAGCCATAAACCCTAAACCTTAAAGGACTCCCTTGAACCCTAACCCTTAAACGGAGTTGAAACAAACACCTCAAAAGGCCTCAAACCCTAGACCCTCAACCCTAAACCCCAAAACCCCGAACCCCTAAACCCCAAACCCTAAACCCCAAATCCTAAACCCTAAACTCTACACCCTACACCCAAGAGCCGTCCAAGGAAACCTCGGCTGCCACCCATTCGTGGAGCTGGCCGGGCTGTGTTTGATTCCGGGTTTAGGTTTTTGGGTTTAGGGTTTTGGGTTTAGGGTCAGGGTTTAGGGTTCAGGGTTTTGGGTTTATAGAAATTGTTAAGGGTTTGGGTGCCAAGAACGTGTTGACCGAAGGTTTTGACCGAGTTTTTCTTTTGGAACCATATTTTGAATCTGGGGGCTGGGCTGTGGGCTGGGCTGGGCTGGGCTGGGCTGGGCTGGGCTGGGCTGGGCTGGGCTGTGGCTGGGCGGGCTGGACCTGGGCTGGCTGGCTGGGCTGTGGGCATTTTGGGGCCTGGGGCTGGGGCTGGGGCTACCCTGAAGCGGAAATTGATTTATTTGAAGATGGGAAGGATGTTTTCAAGCCGAAAGAAAAACGAGCTTCCGGATGCCAACAGCAACAAGCAATTTCTATTTATTTCTTTCTTGTGGGTTTAGGGTTTAGGGGTTTAGGGTTTAGGGTTTGGGGTTTGGGGTTTAGGGTTTGGGGGTTTAGGGTTTAGGGTTTAGGGTTCCTTTGAGGATTCTTGTTAAGGGCTCTTTAATTTTGGGCTCCTTTGAGGGGTGCCTTCAAGGGCTCTTTAGGGCACGATGGGTTTTTTGGATTTAGGGTCTTGGGCGTTTTTAGGGTTTCGGGCTTCGGGCCTAAAAGCCCTAAACCCTAAACTTGAAACCCTAATCAAACGCATGTGACACGTGTGTTTTTTTGGCTTTGCATGTGAGCAGGGCTTCCGGTTCAGAGCCCTCCAGTCTATGCTTGATCAGGGTGGTCTCTCGGTGTTTTTTTGGCGTTTTCTTCGAAAGTTTGCAGCATTGCAGGAACCAAACACGTCAAAAAAATCACTGTTCTGCAGTAATTGATTCCAGGACCCTGCGTGTGCCCTCAAATAAGGATGTATGGTCCCAAACAATGGATATATAGGATCCAATAGAGCATAGATGGAGGTGTAGGCCCTAGTTGACTGCCCAAGATGTGCAGGAGTGGATGTGGTTTGGGAATTCGGACGGCTCCACAACCCACAAAGCAACTGAGCACTACTTGATCGAGTTCCTTTTTCTCTATAACGCTATAGTTAATCCAACAAGTACATTGCTCTTAGGGATTGAGGCTATTGAATGGGTTTCCAACTCTTGGGCTTCTCCTTGAAGGGTCCACGTACCCGAATAGGATAGACTTTGGCCTTAATGTAGTCCTTATATAAGTACTTTTGGGCTAAAGTATATCGTATCTGGATACATGCATTCTCAGGATAATTGAACTGAAAGCAGCCTGAGCTCCGGTCCAGCGCATGAGCTACTCTGAGAGTCCATGTGCGTCAACTTGGCCCCAAAATACCCATATAGGAAGCCCTTTCAAGGCATGCGCAGGCACATGGACCTTCGAGTTACACCCAACAGCCCAAGACTATGAAGCCTCCAATTCCGGGTCTTCGTATTGAGGAACCAGGAGCCGTGCTGTCTGGGGTTTAGGGTTTATCGGATTAGCATTGGATGTAGCAGGCTTTCGGGAGTTTTGGGTTTCTAAAGAAGTGTATAGCACGTGTAGGGCTGGTAAACCCTAAGCCTCCATGTACCTACCTACAGGGTATAAAAAGTATAGGAACCCCTTTGGGGTTTTGGGTTTTGGGGTTTTGGGGTTTAGAGTTTTGGGGTTTAGGGGGTTGGGGTTTAAGGTTTAGGGGTTTAGGGTTTAGGGTTTTGGGGTTTGGGGGTTTAGGGTTTAGGGTTTTGAGGTTTGGGGTTTTGGGTTTTGGGGTTTTGGGGTTTGGGGTTTACAGTTTAGGGGTTTGGGGGTTTGGGGGTTTAGGGTCTTGGGGTTTAGGGTTTAGGGGTTTGGGGTTTTGGGGTTTAGGGTTTTGGGTGTTGGGGTTTTGAGTTTAGGGGTTTAGAGTTTTGGGGTTTTGAGGTTAGGGTGTAGGGTTGTGAAGCCCCGATTGTGTTTGAGATCGGGGTCGGAATGATTGCTGCTAGTACCATAGCATGCCTGACTGCAAGTGTACTGAGGGTAGTGCTGGGTCTAGCTGGGTTCAGGGTTTGGGGTAGAGGGTTTAGGGCTCATAGGGTATAGGGTTTTGCTTGTAGGGGTTCTAGCTGTCCCTTCCAAAAGCTTAGACGTGAATGCGAACTGTGGCAAGCAAGGTACCGGAGAAAACACTCGTCAAGAATGCAGTGAGGCTGTGCAAGAAAGCTATCGCTGATGCGCAAACCTTCATGTTTGACCAGGAGCACTGACGATTGCATCTCTGAGCTATCGATAGATGTAACTTGCTAACCGCAGTTCTCATCCACATCCAAGACATCCTGGTTAGAATTCGGTTTAGTGTAGGGGTTGAACCGAAAATTCTACAGTATCTACATCCTGACCAACCCATACCAAGCCCCTAAGCTTGAAGGTTCGGGGTTTAGGTATTGCAATGCAGGGCCCAGAATAGCATCGGTGGCACCGAGAGACTGCCGCGCACTCGCGAAATCGACTAAAAGGACGTCTGGCAAAGCGTAGACCAACACACAGCTGTTCAAGCAGCCTATCCCAGTGTTCAACCCGAAGTCCCTTTTTGCTGCGTCCGGCTGTTGGGTCGGAAGTACGGTTGAAAGCAGACCGGGGGCAGGCTGTGTTACGGTTTTTATTGGGCTCCCTGGGCACAAGGGGTATCACCCGTTAACACCTTACAAAGTCTATTTCTGTACAGCCTGCAGCCCCGCTTTTCCTCAGGGAGGGGTTTATTCGCTCCGGTCCAGTGAATCCAGTGGGCTCATTATGTATGTTCGTGTTTGTTTACATAGAGTGTGTGGGACCTTTTTTTCATGGTTCGGAGTGACTGACGCAGGCTTTCGACCGAGGCTTGGGTGAGTGTATGTAGGATTCCTACGCCCAATTGGGGTGCCCTTGTAGAGACGCTATAGCAGAAGCCCGACTCGATGTGCACATGCACGTGCCGGGACGGATGGTTGTCTGAGTAAAAAGGTGGTGAGTCAGGGCTTCAGGGTTTTTGGGGTTTCGGGCCGGGGGCTCAAGGGCAGCTTGCCCTAAGAAGAAACCCCCACCCAGGCCCTAACCAACTGAGGAACAATCTCCCGCATTCTCGCAAAGCATGCTGCAGAATTGGATTTGCGGCCAGGGTTGAATCGCCAGAGAGGGGAAACCCTTGGCCTCCAACTTGGTGATGAGCCCCACGAAATCCTAGAAATCCTAGAGCCCTAGACCCGCAAACCTATCATCTCTCCCTTGGAGCAGCAAGTCCCGTATATATATATATATGTTTATATATATATATAGAGAGAGAGAGAGAGAGCGAGAGAGATAAGTGTCAAAATCAATCAAGATACATGCATACACACATTATTTCGTCAGGTTCGCTCCGGATGCCTCTCGGCGACGTCTTGGCAGATGCTCATGGATCTGCACAGCAAGCCAAGGCCCCGCGTAATGTCGGTAGTGGTAGTTGTGGTAGTGGTGGCAGTAGTCGTCGTCGTCGTCGTAGTAGTAGTAGTAGTAGAAGTAGAAGTAGAAGTAGAAGTAGAAGTAGAAGTAGAAGTAGAAGTAGAAGTAGAAAGAGAAGTAGAAGTAGAAGTAGAAGTAGGAATAGGAGTAGAAGTAGAAGTAGAAGTAGAAGTAGAAGTAGAAGTAGAAGTAGAAGTAGAAGTAGTAGTAGTAGTAGTAGTATGTGGCAGTAGTAGTAGTAGTATGTGGCAGTAGTAGTAGTAGTAGTAGTATGTGGCAGTAGTAGTAGTAGTAGTAGTAGTAGTAGTAGTAGTAGTATGCGGCAGTAGCAGTAGTAGTAGTAGTAGTAGTAGTAGTAGTAGCAGTAGTAGTAGTAGTAGTTGTTGTTGTTGTTGTGGCTGGGTTTTAGTAGTAGTAGTAGTAGTAGTAGTAGTAGTATGTGGCAGTAGTAGCAGAAGATGTAGTAGTAATAATAGTAATAGTAGTAGTAGCAGTAGTAGTAGTAGTAGTAGTAGTAGTAGTGGTAGTAGTACGAGTACAAGTACTAGTACTAGTACTAGTACTGGTACTTGTACTAAGACTGTGCTAGTACAAGTGCCAGTGCTAGTCCTAGTCCTAGTCCTATAGTACTAGTACTACTACCACCTTTATTACCACCAACACCCTACCTCAGGGGCCTCGCCCGGCTAGGTCAATTTATAAGGGAGGTTTTCGGCATTGTTTGCCTTTGAAGCCAGAATCCACCAACTACCTATGTGGCAAGTCTGGCACTGAGATGGCATTCATCTCTCCAGGCCACTCGATCGTTGCCCTGCCGCGGTGGTTCCGACGAACCAGCAGGTGGGTGCAGTTTCTTTATCGACGGTTGGCCAGGCTGGTACGCTGCAAATGTACAGTAAATTGCGAAGGACGAATTCCAGCCATAGTCAAAGCAACTGCAATAGTCAGAAATTGTAGGAACAGTGAGAGTATCAGCTGAAATAGCCGAGGAATCTTAATCAATCCGCAAACACTGGTAGAATGTGATGTCTGACCGCGATGGCAGTCACGCCGTGATGACTCATACGGCAACAGCCAAAGGTAAGTTGAAGACAGCAACGATCGCTACAGAAGTAGTAGTAGTAGTAGTAGTAGTAGAAGTTGTTGTTGTTGTTGCTGCAGGATGCGGGGGAGCTGGAGGAGAAGGAGCAGTAGCAGCACCAGCAGCCGTCGTCGCCGTGGTCGTGCTCGTTCTCATTGCCGTCGTCCAAGCGAGTCGTGATCGTACTTGCAGTCAGCACTCCCTGTAGTCGCAGAGTTCGTAGTCGTCGTCGTAACAAATTAAATATATAGTAATTATAAGTAGTAATAGATATAATCATAGCAACACCAATAATGACGATAATACTGATATCAGACTGTAACCGGATTGATAGCAATACGAAAGCATTAATTGATGATAACAGCAATGATATACATGAAATATTACGAACCGTAAATAATGAACTATACACAATAACCAATCACAATACTAATACCAAAATTACACAAAGAAACTACGAATAATAGCATTTATACTAGCAGAAGCAATAATAACAGTAATGACAGCATGGGTCGTAATCATAATACAAGTAATAGTCATGATACTCAGTGACATAGCAACCATATAAGTACTGTATCAATAATAGCAATAAGAACAGTAAAACTAGTAATATGAAGGCAATTTTGTTACGAACAGTATTTACAACAGCAACAATAACATCTGCACTAATACTCGTAATACTGATCAAGATGCGAACAAAAACGATTTGTTAACAACCTTTTCTGTAGCGAGATTAGTTCGTGATAAGAACAACATCTCTACGAATATCCGAGAGAATAGTCATCATACCAATAAGATTGTAGCACCAGCACGATGCCAGCTGCAGCACCAACATCAGCACCAAGTCCTAGTCCTAGTCCAAGTCTCAGTCACAGTGCGAGTAGCATGAGCATGAAAGCCTCAACACAAAGCTCTCAACTCCCCACCTTGATGCTTAAGCCCTTTTGCCCCAAACCCGCAACAAGTTCCAATCCCTGACAAAAAACGTGTGAACTCCATACAACACCCTCCTTGCATCCTTCTAGGATACCGGTAGAAACCTCAGCCAGGAAACATCCTCGCAAAGAGAGACCTTATAAACCCTAAACCCTAAAGCGTCGCAAAGCGAGGCAGATGAGATCAACCTGTCTGCTCTGGCCAAGCTAGGATCGAAGTCCCAGGTGCGCAGGGCGGATTTTAGTTTGGGGGCTTTATGACGGTTGATGGATATAAACCCTGCATTACCTTAGCTTAAGGACCCTAAACTATGAGAGTTATGGTATATTCCTTATTAATGGGTAATGCAGGATTTACATCAAGAACCGTAGGATTTGGATTTTCTAGCGTTGCAAGCGGAATTTGGGAGCTTCAGAAACGGGCCCTAAGCCTGAGGATTTGAGCAGGACGTTTAGGCTTTAGGGTGTTGGGAGTTAGGGGTTGTGGGATTTCGGGTGTAGCGCTTGCCTGCAGTGTGGGGTTTGTCATTGTGTGTTTTCGCAAGGCGAGATGGTCGAAGTCGTTTCGGGGTAGATAGGCTTTAGAGCTCGGTGTGTAAGGTGGGGTCTGTGCCGGGCGGGTCTACATGCGAGCCCTGAAGCCGCTGCGAAGCAATGCAAAAAGACAAAACTCGCGCCCCGCAACTGCCCCGGAAAACCCGAAACCCCTAAACCCTAAGCCCCTAAACCCTAAAGCCTAAACCCTGCCCCCCCTCAAAACCCGAAACCCCTAGACCCTAAACCCAAAGCTCCACACGCCCGAAGCCCTCCACTCGAGCCCCAACAGACTCGAAGCCCCTCCAAGCGACCTTTCAGCCACAGATCTGTCACAGAGGCATGGGTTTTAACGTTCCGGGGTTCCCTAAACCTTAAATTTCTGATCATCCCTCGTTGACAGATTTAGTTCTAAAGCCGAGACCTCAAACACTATCTTGTTTTCTCTTCCATGCACCGCTACGAGGTGTTCTTTCGTAAGTCGGGGCATGGATCCCACTCAAGGTTTCGAGTTTTAGGGATTATGGTTTAGACTTGATGGCTTTGGGGGCTTGATTCGGCAGAAGTTGGGTCTTTGGGGTTCGTTATGAATGCAATCAGGTATTCCGAAGAATTGTTGTAAGCAGCCTGGCCTAGGAATGCCAGTAAGTTTATGTACTCCCAACCGAAGCTGAGAGTCAAAGAACCATAATGCAAATGAAAGTGAATCGACCCACAGCATTCGGGTGAGCAAGAATGATGTAGTGGTCACTTATTAAGTGCCCAAAATAGTACGGCACCGCTATAAAATGGACCCTCAAACGGACCCTCATTTAGGGAACTACACGTAGAATCCCAAAGGTTATCCCTTAGTTCCCCGTGATACTGGACAAGTAGAATGATGACTGGGCTTCGAAGACCACGGCCCTCCAAGATGGGGGTTTTCGTTCATTAGGGTTTAGCATTCAGGATTTAGGATTTAGGGTTTGACACATATTTTAAAGGGTTTAGGATTTAGGATTTAGGGTTTGACACATATTTTAAAGGGTTTAGCATTTAGGATTTAGGATTTAGGGTTTGACACATATTTTAAAGGGTGTAGCATTTAGGATTTAGGATTTAGGGTTTGACAAATATTTTCAAGTACTCAGCTTCAATCCTACATCCCAAGCCGAGGTGCACGATTACCAGGCGATCAGGGTCGGTCAAATCAAGGCTCGGTTCTTTGGCTTAGGGTAGTAGCATTAGGGTTTAGGGTTTAGGGTTTAGACGTAGTGCAGGGCTCATAAGGCTTGAAAACAGGATGGGCTTAGGGCGTCAGTTGGTTTAGTGTTGAGGTTTTTGGGTGTCAGGTTGGGGAGATGGCGTGCAAGTAGTGCTTGGTGCTTCGTGTGTTGCCCAGACCATTCAAACAGTCTGCCCCGTAGACCCTGCACTCCAAATCTAAGCTAAACCATAGACCATAAATTAGTATGTCTCTGTGTGTCCTTTCACCTCCAAACTGCTCCCTTGATATCAAAGCCGTGGGGCTGAACAGAACTTCAACAAGTTGGATCCAGCTTCGGCCCATTCATTATGCCTTTACTCCGAAGCTGCATGCCTCCGTTGAGAGATTCCTACACAAGTATCACCCGAAAATCGTTAACTTGCTCGCTGAGTAGGCAACCTGTAATCTGGCAAATTCGCAGGCGTGAATCTCGGTAATATGGCCTTACAGCCCCTGTACCTAGTCACATTCTTCAGGTCTCTCTGATCAAACCGTACAAAGTGTTACATAAACCCCATAAAACACCTGACCAGACCCTACAAAACCCTATCCCTGCTCAGCAACTTCGAAAGGCCCTTCTATTGCCGCAGTCAACAGTCAACCTTATTGGGTGCGCACGGAACTCTCTAAACCCAATGGCCCTACGGGTTTAGGGTTTGTTTAGGGTCTACATCATAGAACCATGGAGCGGTTGTGGGGGGGTTCGGGGCATGCCGCACACCGTTGAAAAGGCCTTGAAAAGCATACTCTGGAGTTTAGGACTATGGCTTCAAGGACACTCGAGGGTTTTGGGGGTTTCTAGATGAGGACCGAAACTGCCGACCATCATCTTTTTCTTTTACGGGATACCTGTGCTAATGTAGCCCTATAAACCCTAGACCCCAAATCCTTCACCCTAAATGTTGGTAGACATGCTTCTTCTACTGATTACAGCAACACCCCCACAAAGGTTTAGGGTTTAGGATTTTAGGGGTTTAGGGTTTAGGGTTTTAGGGTTTAGGGGTTTAGGGTAAACTTTTTGAGGCCCTATAACAGTTGCATCGAGGTTTCGACCGACTCCTCGGCCGAGCGTCTCGACAGAGCGCTCCGGGAGGGTAAAGTCTCCCGCTGTGCAACATGCACTGAAGACCCCCAACCCCTTAACCCTGCACAAAAAAACCCTAAGCCATAATATGGCGGCCTAAATGACTACCAATACTATTTTGGGGGTTCCTGATTAGAACTATAACTATAACTAGAGGATAATGGACTCTAAAACCCTATTCTAATTGTTTAAGGCCCCTACATTACACCTGAAGCCACCCGGTTTTGATTGCTTCTTTCAGAATGTCCAGAGAGGTCCACCAGGCACCAACGCAGCTTCGGCTCTGCCGCAGCTGTGTTGTGGTCCTCACGACGTCGGTGAGGCCAGCAGTTTCTGTTTAGGGTTAACCCAGAGTGTCTATCCACACTGCCATTATGGAAGTAGGTCCCAAAAGGCCATCCTTATATGGTTTTGGGGACCTGATTCCATAATAGTAATATGTATGGACCCCAGTTAATCTTCTTACAACCGCGCTTACAATCTCCCCTGATCCTTCATGTAATGAGTGGCCTGGGGACGGAGAAGTCCAGCAGTTATTATATCAGCTCAGTAGGTGCCGTTTGGGCGTGAGGAGTTCCTGTCAGGATTCGATTACGATTTTTCAAGGGTTTTTTGGAAGCTGAGTCTTAGATAACCGGTAACTTGCTGAGTTTACAGAACCTTACCATAAATTCACGAGGTTACATTTTAGGGTCCGGGAGACTCGGCAATGGAAATACTGGATCCTTTCACAACATTAGTCCTTTTCAGGCAAGGGGGGCGTTGGGAAGAGGGTTGGTAGCGTCTTCCTGTCACATTTCCTCTCGGGCTCGCCTTATTACTGCAAGACGACATGTCACGACTCGGGATTAAAGACTCAACATGGAAGCTCTTGAAGAGCTTCCTTCCACAAAGCTTGAGAACGAAACTCTCACCTGGCATTGCTCAAGGCATCCACACTTCAGTGGGTGGCACTGACACGCCAGCTCAGTTGCCTCACAGTTTGTCTGCGTTGTTCTGCCGGAACAGCTGACTTCACCTGAAGTTCTGGAGCCACATGGGCGAAAATTACTGGCCATGCCGATGACGATGATGCTAATGATGATGATGATGATGATGATGGTAATGATGTTTGTGATGATGATCAAGACGATGGTGATGATGGTGATGATGCCGATGAAGAAGATTATGCTGATGATGATTGAAGACTATGATATGATGTAGGTCATGATGATGGTAACGGTCATTGTTATGCCAATAACCTGGACGGTGATCATGTTGATGATGATGCTAAGAATGCATTAGTTTCCGTGATGTGCTACAAACCTGATTTTAGTCGAAGCCTTGCAAAGAACACAGGTTTCATGCATGTTTTCAGAAGGGATGTAACGCGGCGCCATGTGCGCCCGCACCCTAGGTAGGGTATGGGGCCCTTTGTCGTCAGAGGCGTAAGGATACATTTTACAGTAGCTACAATACAGAGCCCTGAGGTATACGATTGAACGCAGCGAGGCCCGATATTCGGCAGAGATCCTAGGGTGACGTGACGTTCGTAGAGAAGCAAGCCTATCAGAGTGTTTTTTTCAGGTGCAGGAGCGGCGGCGGGAGAGGAGGGTTGGGGGGGTTCCGGGGGTGGAGTTCCAAATCCTGATGTCCTCAAGTTTTGTAATGGGGGGGGGGGTGTATGGCCTAAGTACACGCTTTATCCCTGGGCTCCGAATCTCGTCCCTTCAGTCCTTATTAGTAGTCGAAGCCTTAAATAGCGAAAGTCTGATAGCGAGATCACGGGGTCCCATAATTTGTGAAAAGCCCTCGACCCAAAGCCTTAAATCCAATATCCCAAGCCCAAAACCCTAGACCTAAACCCTGGCAACTCATCTTAGCTTCAAGTTTCCCGAAATCACAATCCCCGAACGCCATAAACCAATGTTCAAAAGCGTTTCAAAGTCATTCCACCGCAGGGTCGGTCCACTGGGCGAAGAGATCCTGCCGAATGGCACACGCCACTCTGCAAAGAAGCGGATTCCATGTGTTTACGGCCCCCAACCATTTAGGGGTTGACGTGTACGGCAAACCTTTTCAGGTTTGGGGCTTGGGGTATAGGGCCCACTGATGCAACAACTTTGAAACAGGAAGTCAGGTTAATTTTTTTGGAGGGGA
Organism: Symbiodinium necroappetens; assembly: GCA_905231915.1. Classification (NCBI taxonomy): domain Eukaryota; class Dinophyceae; order Suessiales; family Symbiodiniaceae; genus Symbiodinium; species Symbiodinium necroappetens. Next base: position 5,799 of record CAJNJA010040975.1, on the reverse strand, counting down.
TTCAGGTTGGACGGTAGGGTTTCAGGACTTACCCAAGGTTTCTGAGGGTTCTAGTCCAAGCTGCAATGAGAGGCTTTTTCATATCTGCAATAATTTTGCAGGAGGGTTCCCCAAGGGTTTACCCAGGGTTCTTGGACATTGGGTTTTCCTTGCGAACTGAGACGACGAAGGACGAAGGCTTCCTGTTTGCGCGTGGTCAGGCCTTTGGGGCTGGGTTACCTAGAGCGTTGAAGTAAGGTCCATAAAGAGAATGTACGGCCAACTTCAGCTATCCCTGAAAGAGCTCTAATACGGTTGGTTTCAGACTCTAGTGTTTAGGGTTCAGCTACATTGGTCGGTTGTTTAATGCCGAGGTGGGTCCTTGGGCCCTGAACCCCCCGATATACCCTGACTGACAGACTCTTGCTTGGGGCATCCCCGCAAAAGGTAATGTTTTTCCCAACCAATGTTGACTTGCTTTTTCAGCTGTTCATTTTTGTGTGTATTTGCCACAACCGGTTTTTAACATGCTTACTTGCTCATCTATGAGCCTTGTTTTCATGTTACTGGCTTTCCACGGGAAACTCTTGTCTAGCATCGTCTCCTTATTCAAGGAGTGTTCCGGTAGGCCCAAAACAGCTGCTGCACGCCACTCCTGCCTAATTGCGGAGCCTGCACAGTCGCAAATTTTGCTTCGACAGCCGAACCCTCAGATGAAGATTCGACCACACAAATCCTAAACTCCTAAACCCCAACACCTAAACCTAAACCCTGACACCTTTAAGTTTCCGTGCTCCATGAACTCTACACCCTATAATAATTCTTAAACGGCTAAGGCCTAAGAAAGCAAAAGCCCTAGACACCCTAAAAAGAATCAAACGCCCACCTACAAGCCGTAACCCTGCACCCACAGCCCTATGAGCCCTTGCTTAAGCCCTGAAGCCCTCATTTCCATTGAGAGAGTACCAGGCTGTAGGGTGACCGGCTTTGTGCAACTGCCAGAGCCCCGGAAGAGTTTCGACCGCTCAGGGGCGAGGGCGTGAGGTTGAAGGTTTGGGATTCAGGGACTATTGCAACTAGGTACTACTAGTACCTAGCTCTACTAGGTCTACTAGTACTACTATTACTGCGGCTAGTCGTGGTGCTGTTTTTTTTTGGATGTCTTCAGCATGCTTGGTAATTGACATCCTCTTGCTTACTTGTCGTGCGTTTGCTATGGGACCCCATTCTCTGAAGCTCCCAGCTCACTACAGCATAACCCTTACTCCGGGCCTTCAACTCTCAAGCAATCACGGAGACGAGTCTATGAAACCAGAATACGCATAGAGAGAGAGGGGGGGCTATTAAATATATTATGTCGGAGTAAGGAGATTAGGGTTTTGCAGGCTTTGGGGTTTAGGACCGAATCGGTGCTCAGGTGGGTCCCACAAACTCAGAGGACGGCAGTGTGCCAGTCGTGGACCATGCTCGAAACAACGGTGCTTACGACACCACGTAGCCACTCAGCTCCGTAAAGAGACAAAGGTCTATGTTACAACCCAGTACGCTAGCCCCCTCGCAGCCCTCGGTTAATGACTGGGCGTCGTCCCACATAGAAATTACTGCCGCTGCACGCCGAGACACCTAACTAACGCCTAAACCCTAAACCCCTGAGCCCACACGCTGAAAACGTACAACCCTCAAGCAATGAACCTTATAGCCCTTCAAGCCCATAAACCCTTAAGTTGCACGCTTTGCACCGCAAACCCTAAGCGCTGTACCTTTGCTTCCTCCGCCGAGCCTTAGAAGTCTGTTTGAGGCCAAGGAGAGCCCAGCCCTCAGAGAGTTTAGGGTTTTGGGGTTTAGGGGTTTAGGGGTTGAGGGTTTGGGGTTTTGGGCTTTAGTGTGGAGGGTTTTGGGGTTTAGAGTTTAGGGATTCTGTGTGTTTGAATTGCAATAAAACTCCACGGGAGTACTAGCGTCGAGTGTTTTGCGGCTCTAGGGGCAGGGGCGCTCAAGTTTACGAGGAATTCTAGTTTCATAGGGGATTTTCGGGCGTTAAATGTGGTGTTACGAGGTTTCTTAAACTTAGGGTTTCGTCTTCGGGGGCCGTTGAATAACCAAGAAACTGATATGGCTCTACAGTGCGGTACGTTACTTTAGCGAATGGTGTTTTACTGCGGAACATGTTCTTCAGAATGGTCATACAAGTAGTAGTCTTGACAACTGAACATCATCTCACAGGTGTTTCTGACCATGAATTCTAGTCCAGATGCAATCTTCGTTCGAAGTATGCTTACTCTGTCCGTCGCCTTGCTTGCCAGGTCTGTCATGTCTGTACCATTCCGGACTCCCAAGGAACTAAGCTGAACACGGGGTATTGTAGAGGCCTCAATGCTTACCTATACTATTTTGGGGTTCCTTATTCTATGTGTAGTACAATATAACACCCCACAAAAAAACCTATTCTAATCATTAAGGCCCCGTGTATTACAGGACTAGAGCCTCCTTGGCGGTTTAAGCAGAACTTCCACAACCATGCGAACAACTCCGGGCCCTACAAATCGGCTGGGCGGTTATGACTTCACGGCAGCAGGGTTGGCTGGCTTATTCTTCTTGACTTGCAGGGGTTAGTCGGGCTAGCAGCACTAACAAGTTACTGCATTTCGCGCTCTTATGGTTATGACGAAGTAACAGTACTGTACAGCATGCAATGTTGGTTCGAGGCGGTTTCGCCTTGCCTGTGTCGGTGGTACTAGTTGGCTTTGCATTCCTGCTTTTGGTCACGAATGGCACGACTTCCCAGACAATCCCGCATATCTCCCAATTGGATGGGTTTTCAGGGTTTCTGATGTAGTTCAAGAATCTGCTTCACGAATGGCAACAACAACAACAGCAGTACTCAGTACTTAGGAAGGCTTTGGGGTTGTTTAGCTTGGGGAAAGAGATTTTCACTCCTAAGCCTACGTAGTTAAATACCAAACCGTAGCCCAAACCCTAAACCCCAAGCCCTAAGCCCCAAAACCCTCAACCCTAAACACCAAAACTCACTGCAAGGTGTTCGATCACAAGCATCCGGACTTCGAGGCTGTCTACGACGCTCGTGCTCAGGGGTTCAGTGTTTTGAGGGTTTAGGGTTTGGGGGTTCATGGTTTTGAGGGTTTAGGTTGCAGGACTTTAGGGTTTAGGGTCTGGGGTTGGGGGTAGGTTGCAGGGCATTATAGGGCTGAGGGTCGGAGGCAGGTTTTAGGACTTTAGAGTGTTGGAGGCTTTGAACTTCTGGGCTGAGCATGTAGAGGTTTGAAGGGTGTTCAGGGTTCAGGCTTTTTTGGCTTTTCAGGGTTGAGGGCTTTCAGGGTTTAGGGCTTTCAGCGTTAAGGGTGTAAGGTGTATAGGGTTTTCGAGTTTACCGAGGGTTTCATTACTTTGAGCCTACCTTGGTTTAGGAGTTCGGACCAAGCCTTAATAATTAGAGTAGGGGTTTGGGGTCTATTAAACTATAACCATAGTAAGGAAACCCCAAATAGTATTGCCAATTATTTAGGCTCCTACAGTACTCCCACGTCCCATCTTGGGTTTAGGGGTGAAGGATGGAAATGTTGAGGTAGGGTGTGAGCAAAACCCGCAAGCCAGACAGCCCACTCATCAAGGGTTCAGGGCTTCATAGGTTTTATAGAGGTTCGGGAGGTGTCAATACGGCTTTTACAGGTTCTGGACCATAAATTTCATGATAAAGCGCTTCTTCTTAGTATGATTGCAAGAACATTCGCTAGCTCATGACGCACATGATGCGTAGAAATACAGGGGTAGGTTTTTGGGAGTACTCCTCGATTGCGTGAAATCCAGCTTTATAATCCTAAACATGGCTGTAAGCGTCTGATGCAGGTAGGAGGGGCGTGGCAATCCCAAGTCTACAAACCCTAAGCCCTAAATCCTAAACCCCTAAACCCCTAAACCCTAAATCCTAATCCCTAAGCCTCTCCATGGATTTGCGGTTGTAGAGTGATGTGGTCCACGGCTTCAGGGTTTAACATGTAGGTAGTTCTCTAAGGTAGGGTCCCCTTTTCGGTCCCCAACATCGTGCGACACGCTTATAAACAGGATCCTGAAGCGGATCCTGTTGTAGAGAACTACCCATGTACCAGGACCCCCCGGAAATGTCCTCAACGCCGCCGTGCCCGAATAGTCCTTGCTAGTAGGAACCTGGCGGATGATGGGGGCTAGTAGCGGGTCTGAGGAACGATGAAGCATCATTTTGGCGGCCTTCTTCCTAAATGTAGGACAGTCTTCGATCCCAATCCCGCCCTCATTTCCCCAAAACCCTAAACCCTAAACCCTAACCCGGCAAGAGCTGAGGAACGCCCCATCCGGCAGTTCATGTTGCAGCTTGGACAAGACTTGTTACAGGCGCAAAACCCTATGTAAATCCCACAGGCCTTGCCCTAGCCCTCAAAATTCCGAAACTCTCAGCCCTAAACCCTTAAGCTTAGACCTCTTATAAAAAACAACCTCAGCCCCGCAGATCAGAGCAATCGAACAGGAACCTAACGTCGCCCAATTAGTTACATGAGGAGTCCTATTCAGTTTAGTATGGAGGTATTTAAGGAGGAACCCCAAGGAATAGTGTTACTAAATGTTCCTTCCAAACCTGCCGATATGCCTCAAAAGGGCGAAAAGCGAAGAAGTGAAAGAAACAAACGGAACCCTTGGTAGGGTTGAGAGTTTAGGGATTGAGAAGCCTTCCTTGCCGCAGAATCAGGAGCCCTATGTAATTCAAGCATCAATGGAGGGCTAATTTGAGCATGATTCCTCCATGGAGGGGTAGCAAGAAGGCTTCTAATCTTTAATTTTTTAGGTCGTTCGATGCCTTAAACCCTAAACCCTAAACCCTAATTCCTGAAAGGCTTGACAGACTCTGGAACCCTTATATGCCCAAGGACCTAATTGTGGGGCGCGGGAGCCCGCGAAAGCCCTCGTAACCATGACTGAAATATGCATAGCCCCAGGGTTTAGGGTTTAGGGTTTATTCACCAACCAAAATACAGGCGGTCTGGTTAATATAAACCCCCAAAACTATCGTTGTACGATCCTTCCTATAACCAGGAGTCCAAAACGAGGCTTGCCTCATCTAAACAAGCCCAAGAACCATGGAAGGCAGCATGAACCAGACAAGTACACCCAAAGGGCCTCCAGAGGACGCCAACCGAAACCCAGAGCACAAAGCCTATACAAGCACTGAATCCTCATATTATCGAGCAGAAAGCTTATACCAGCACTTAATCTTCATATTATTCCCCCCCAAACTACTGACTTCTAGTCTTTTAAGCTCGAGTACCCAGGTGCAGGGTCCTTTTAGGGCAGTTGCTGAATTCCTCAGCCCTACACCCTGAGCCCTGTACCCTGAAACCTAAGCCCTGTACCCCTAAACTAAACCCTAACCCCGATAAGCCCTAAACCTTGGGGCTTTCCAAAAGCCCAGGAACCATGACGGCTACCTTCCTCAGGTCCAGGCCGAAACTTTCGGGTGTTGACAGGCGAGGGTTTAGGGTTTAAGGCTTCAGGGCTTTAGGGTTTCAGGGTTTCGGGTTTAGGGTGAAAGTTAAAAAATGGATACACGGAACAGGGGCCGGATCTATCTACATACCAACAAATAAACATGCACACACAGTTACATATATATATATATACATACATACATACATACATACACATCCATCCATCCATCCATCCATCCATCCATCCATCCATCCATCCATCCCTCCGTCCATCCATCCATCCATCCCTCCATCCGTCCATCCATCCGTCCATCCATCCATCCGTGCGTGCGTGCGTGCGTGCGTG